>CAUOFW020001529.1:0-86785 GCA_963454935.2 Ilex paraguariensis
AGTTCTTGTCATTCCTGAAATTCAAAAAAATCTCTTATCGTGTGCATAAATTTGCTTCTTGGACCATCATGTTTACTTTGAGTTCCATGACAATTTCTTTCTTATAAGGATTACTTACTCGGGAGCATCTAGCATAAAGGCCATCTACATGATGGTTTATATTTGTTTTTCACCACCACTTCAAAAGAATCCAACATTGGCTTTTGTAGGCGTACGCACTTCCATCTCGAATTGGCATCGCAAGCTAGGCCATGCTTCTTATCCAGTAGTTCCATCAAGTTCTTTTTGCAAATAAACTTTCGGTTGGCAAGAATAAAAGACATTTAGTTTGCCCTGATTGTCAATTGGCGAAATGTCACAAGTTTCTTTTTAAGACCACTTGATTTTCTTTCTTTGGTTCATTAAAGTTTACATCTTTTGTGTGGGATAAGATACAAATTTTTGGAGTCTAAATTACAACGAAAAAAAAATTAAGATCGATCTCAAAATGAATTGATCCTAAAAAATTAAAATTTATGAAGTTACATTACAATTTTAGGTTTCAAGTTTTCAATTTTGGGGTCAAGTTATAAGTTCTTTGAAAAGCCAAAAAACTCAAGGAGATGCTTTGGATATTTGAAAAAATTCACAGTAAGTAAAGAAATATATGCAATATTAAATTTTCAAGATTTTTGTTTCTGGAGATTGAGAGAGAGAGCGAGAGACCACTTAAATCCATCTTAGCAATGCTGTGGCACCACCAGATTGAGTACAAAGCTTTTAAAGACATGCGTTGAATGATTGGGTTGATATTGCCCACCACCACATTACTTTTTCAAATTTCTTCGACGATAGTTCACCTATTATGCATTTGAGTGAAATTTTTTATATTTAAGTGGATCCCACCAATTTGATGAGTGATTTAGAATTGAGAGAAACTAGAGAAGCGTAGCAGAGGCAATGAGCATCCCTTCTAATTGAGAAAAAATGGAGAATTACACTCAGATTCTCTGAAGTTTGTTATTTAATCACTCAAGCTCTCTAATATTTAAAATATTACACACAGATCCCATAAAATTTGTACGTGTGTAACACTTAGACCTCTGCCATCAAATATTTGTCAATATATCTGTTTGTAAATTACACATAAACTGCATGAAGTTTGTAGTAGGCGTATAATATTTAGATCTTTTAAATTTAAAATATTATACTTAGATAAAAAATACTCCAATCAAAGATAGAATATTAAATATTTTAAATTTTAAAACTCAAATTCATGTTCTATTGTATCATATGTTGAAATAAAATCAAAAATAAAAAGTCAATTTTTTTTCCTTAAAAAATCGTAATTAGTATACAATTATATTATTTATTGTAAAAAAACGAAAAAATTAAACAAAGAGTTTAAGTCATTCATAATAAACCATAAATTTTTACATCCAAAATTCATATATTATATCATTTATTGAAATAAAATTAAAATTAAAAATTTAATTTTTCTTAAAAAATCATAATTAATAAAATAAAAAAAACAAGGAGTCAAATTGTAATTGACACAATATATTATAGCTTTTATTGGCATAATTTGGTCGTTTAAATGACCAAATTAAATTCCAATAGATAGTATAATTGTACACTAATTATTATTTTTTAAGAAAAAATTATATTTTTATTTTTAATTTTATTTCAATAAATGTCATAATATAACATAAATTTTGGTTATAAATTTAAAAGATTTGATATTTTATCTTTAATTAATGTATTTTTGGTCTAAGTATAACATTTTAAATTTGATGGGTCTAAGTATTACACACTTACAAACTTCATGGAGTTTGAATATAATTTACTAGCGGATATACTAACGAACATTGACGGTAAGAGTCTAAGTGTTACGCATGTACAAACTTCAAGGGTTTGTGTGTAATATTTTAAATATCAGGGGTCTAAATAATTAAGTGACAAATCTCAGAGAGTCTGAGTGTAATTCTCCCAAAAAAAAAAAAAAAACCATCTTATGTTGCGTGAAATATAGCTTGAAAATTATTAAGGAGACTTCAAAAAGTTGAGTTTGAGGTCTCATACGTTCATTTATTTTTTCAACAAATTGCTCAATGAAGAATATAAATAAGTAATATTGTTGTGAAAAGTAATTTCACGCACTCCATTAAAACATAAATGTTTGGATGACTCGTATACATTTAATGGGGAAGGTTAGATCAATATGCCTCACTAACTTATACTTATCACAAATTGTCACACCATTTGATATATACATTTTAATACCGACAATAATATTTATAATACTTCTACAGGTTGTCTCCATCAGGCGTGGCCTTCCTTGATCAGAAAATCAAAGGAGATAGGTCTCATTGCGATTGAGACTTACCTTTTCTGGAATGCTCATGAGCCCCTCTCTCTCTCTCTCTCTCTCTCTACATGTATGTGTGTTCATGTGCCTTCTAGCATTCAAATAACACAAACACATCACTGACATTCATTTTAATTTATATTTAAAATTACTAACACGCTCTGTTATTAAATCACTATTTTTAACAAAAAAAATATATCTAAAATACCAAAAATACTCCTGCATAAATCTCAAATAATTTTTTTACATAAAATTTTATTAAAATTTGAGTTTATTAAAATTTATTTTCTACATATTAAAATTCGAGTTTATTAAAATTTATTTTTCTACATATTAAAATTTGAGCCGATTCAAATTCTATTCGAGCTGATTAAATTAAATTTTTTTTTTACATATTAAAAATCGAGCCTATTAAAATTCGAGTCGATTTGTTAACGCCGATTAAAATTACTTTCGGGTCGATTAAAATTTATATTTTTTACTTATTAAAATTCGTGTCAATTAAAATTTAATTTATTAAAATTTTTATTTTTTATGTATTAAAATTTGGGCCAATTAAAATTCAATGCGAGTTGATTAAAATTTAATTGGATCAAATAAAATTTTAATCTGCTCAAATTTTAATACGTAAAAATATATAATTTTTAATCGACTCGAATTTTAATATGTAAATAAATAAATTTTAATTAGCTCGAATTAAATTTTAATCGGTCTGAATTTTAATACGTAAAAAAAATTAGAAAACAAATGTGGTCTCATTGAAGATATACTTATTTAGAGGGGGTGTGGATGAACTTTGTCCTCAAATATATCATGAACAATTTGATAAAATTGTACTTTAGTTAATATTTTTAATTTGACGGGGTGTCGGTGAAGATTTAAAAAATAGATGAGGTGTTCTAAAAATATGGTAAACTAAAGAAGGTGTGGTTGAAAGTTTCCCTAGTTTTTAATATTTTAATTTTGTTAAAATTAAAGGCTGAGATTGATGATGGCACGGTACCAACCCGGTGTCGTAGCTTATAACCCCTAATATATAGCTGCTTCTCTGTACAAAGTTTGTAACTAATCATCACTTCGGTGAATTCAGTATGATTTCACAGGCAATCGGGACCTAATCAGGTTTCTCAAAGCATTCAAGATGAAGGGCTTTATCCCATACTAAGAATTGGACCATGTGTGTGCTGAGTGGAATTATGGGTAATTATCTTCACACTTAGCTTTAGGTTCATATGCAATGGCAGAGCCACCTTGGACCCCACCTCCAAGTTTCCTACATGTTAAGAGTAGATGATTAACATAATATTAGAGAAAAAGAGAGAGGTTAAAAACATAACCTAACTCTCATACATCACTTATATTTATAGTTAATCTACAATAAAAAGAATTATACATACACTCTCTTACTATTAACAATTTATGCATATTATCCTACTATTCTCAACACTCCCCCTCAAGCTGGACTATATATAAAGCTTGGAATAAATAGCTATAAGACGTGTATGGTTCAATGCTTTGGTAAATATATCTGTAAGTTGATCTTCAGATTTCACAAATGGAGTTGTAATTTCCCCAACAACTATCTTGTCCCGAATAAAGTGACAATCAACCTCAATATATTTGGTTCTCTCGTGAAACACATGATTGACAGCGATATGGATAACTGTCTAATTGTCACAGAACAATTGTAAAGGAAATTGAATTGGAAACCCAACTTTCTAGAGGAAGTGTAGTAGCCAAGTCAACTCACTCGTCGTATGCGTTATTGCCTTATACTCAGCCTCAGTATTAGATCTTGCTACCACGGATTGCTTCTTACATTTCCACGAGACAACATTACCTCCTAAGAAAGTACAATAACCAGTAGTTGATCTCCGATCAGAAGGAGAACCAACCCAATTAGCATCTGAAAAACCTTCCACTCTAAGATGCTCATTAGCTCGATATAACAGTCCAAGTCCAGGAGCTCGTTTGAGATATCGTAGAATACGAGTAACTGTCTCTCAATGTAGTACTCTAGGACATCTCATGAACTGACTTACTATATTGACTGCATAGAAAATATCCGGTCGAGTCATAGTGAGATAATTAAGCTTACCAACCAATCTACGATATCGACCCGAATTTTCAAACAATGCACCATCATCCATCAATAATTTTTGATTCGGATCCATATGAGTATCAATCGGTCTACCACCCAGCAAACCTGTTTTCTCAAGCATGTCAAGTCTATATTTCTTCTGGGATAAACAAATACTCTGTTTAGATCGAGCCACCTCAATACCCAAGAAATATCTGAGTTTTTCCAAATTCTTAATATGAAATCGATCCTGTAAGAATATTTTTAACTTGATAATCCCCTCAGAATCATTTTAAGGAATCACAATATCATCTACATAAATCACTAATAGGACATATTCAGCATCTGTCCTTTCATGAAATACAAAATGATCTGTCTGACATAGAAGAAGGTCAAACCCTAAAACTGCATCTGAAAACTAACCAAACCATGCCCTCGGCGACTACTTCAAGACATACAAAGATTTCTTTAACTGACATATACTCTTACCATACTCCCCCTGAGCAGTAAACCCAGGTGGCTACTCCATGTATACCTCTTCAACCAAGTCACCATGTAGGAAGACATTCTTGACGTCTAACTGAAACAAAGGTCAATTAAGATTAGCAGCCAAAGAAATCAAGATACGAACAAAAAAAATATTGGCAACAAGAGAAAAAGTCTCATCATAATCAACATCATAAGTCTGAGTAAAGCCTTTCGCAACAAGCCGAGCATTGAGACGCTCCACAGAACCATCTGGATAAAATTAACAGTATATACTCAACGACAGCCAACAGTTCGTTTACCAGGGAGTAAAGGAACGAGATCCCCAGTCCCATTATGATGTAAAATATCCATCTCCTCCTCCATAGCTTTCCTCCAACCCGGATCAGATAATGCATCCTGTAAATGCTTAGGAATAGATATAACAGATAATTGAGAAATAAAACAGGAGAAGACAGGAGACAAGACATCATATGAAACAAAATGAGAAATGAGATGATTAGTAACACACGAACGAATACCTTTGCAAAGAGCAATAGGTAAAGAGTCTAAATTACTTGATGTACTAGGATCAGAAGACGACAAGGAAGATGGTACGGGCACCTCAGTGGATGGGTACGGATGGCGAGAGTAGACACAGAAAGGTAAAGTGGTAACACAGTGGGCAGCGAAATATCTGAAGATGAGAAAAGAAATTGTGATACATGAGATGATCTAAAGTCCAAATCCAAAGGCTGAGAAGGTGTTGGAAAGTATGGAACAGATTCAGCAAATGTGACATCGGCACTAGTAAAGTATCGGTGTAGAGAAGAACTGTAGTAACAATACCCTTTCTGTGTGCGGGAGTAACCAAGAAATACACATTTGGTAGCTCGAGGGTCAAGTTTGTCAAACCCAGAACCCAAATTATGAACATAACAAACATATCCAAAAACCTTAGGAGTTAGGGAAAATAAGGGCTTACTAGGAAAAAGGACAAAATATGAACTTTGTCAATTCAACACAGAGGATGATATATGATTAATAAGATGACAAGTAGTAAGAATAATATCACTCCAAAAATGTCGGAGAATATTCATCTGAAATAACAGGGCACGAGTGACTTCAAACAAATGACGGTTCTTGCGTTCAGCAATACCATTTTGTGGAGAGGTGTAAGCACAAGGAGTCTGATGAATAATGCCAGTTTTATTAAGATAAGCTGAAAAAGAATCAAATTCATATTCCCGAGTATTATCAGAACGTAAAATACGTATATGACAACCAAACTGAGTTTTTATTTCTTTACGAAAAGTCACAAATATAGAAAATAATTCATACCGAGCTTTCATAAAAAATAACCAAGTTACACTAGAATAGTCATCCATAAATGTCACAAAATAAGGATATTTATTAGATGAAATATTCTTTATTGAACCCCATACATCAGAATGGACTAATTCAAATGGACTAGACACACGATTATTGACTCTAGACTGAAATGACACACAGTGATGGTTACTAAGTTGACAAGCTTCACAGGACAAAGACGACACATAACTAAGATTGAGAACTTGGCGCTTCAAATTCTGGAGAGAGAGATGTCCAGGATGACAGTGCCATTGAAAAGGAGACAACGAGGTCTGTAGAGCCCGGGTAGGTGAATCAAAGTCTGGGTAATATAGGCCACCAGCTTCATGTCCTGTACCAATCTTCCTCTTAGTCTTGAGATCCTGAATGACACAATAAGAAGGATAAAATGTTACAAAATAATTGAGAGAATGAGTAATCTTGCTAATGAAAAGTAAATTAAAAAGAAATTAAGGAACAAATAACACAGAAGATAGAGACTTATCAGGACTCAAGTTAGTAGTCCCAAAACCTGAAACTTTAGAACAAGAACCATTAGCAAGAGTAACACTACGTGTGGAAGTAGTAGACTAATAAGTAGAAAAGACATCACGCACCAGTCATGTGGTCAGAAGCACTAGAGTCTATGATCCAGAGACTACGAGTGGAGGACAACAAACATGTGGAAGCAATACCTGATTGGGCAAAAGTAGCAGTGGAGGGTGATTGAACAGCCTGTTGTTGGGACAGGAACTGCGCATACTCCTCTCGTGTAATAGTAACCGACCCAGTGTCTGGTAGAGCTGATCGAGGTATGGAAACAACAACAGATATGTCATCCTGATAGGAAGCCTGATTCGCAGCACCAGAAGGTTTTCCATGTAAATCCCAACAGAAATCAACAATATGCCTTCCACGACCACAGTAAGTACAGGAACGTGGTCCACTATGGCCTCCACGACCACCCGTACGACCTCCTCGACCACCACGACTACCACGACCACCATGACCACCTTGAGGACCATCACTATGACTACTAGGTACCACAAGAGCTGAGCGATCAGTGGAAACACCATGATTGATACCTGAAGTAGACAAAGTAGCACGCTGTATACGAGAGAAAACCTCAAGTAGTGAGGGAAGAGTAGAACCACCCAAAATCTGAGAACGAATACCCTCACATTCAGGTTTCAAACATACCAAAAACCTAACAACATTCATGTCCTCATGTTGCTTCTGTCAAACTACTTCATCAGTAGTAAACGGATGATAGGTCTTCATCTCCTCACAGATTCCCCGAACGTGAGAGTAATAATCCTCAATGCTCAGATTACTCTGTTCGAGTCGAAAATACTACTTGCACACCTCATAAGCTTGAGTAAGTGATCCCATATCTCTTTGGCAGTGTCAAGGTAGAGCATAGTAGAACTAATATTAGGCTCAATGCTATTCAATAGTAAATAAATAATTTGAGCATCCTCTTGTTCCCACTGATCATACCCAGGAGTATCTTCCTTGGATTTAGGATTCACCAGATATTTCTTAAATCCTTTACCATGAAGAAAAATTTGAACAGATCGGGACCATAAAGTGCAATTAGTCCCATTAAGTTTGACAGAGGTCATGAGACAATTAATAAGAATCGAAGGAGGCAAAGATGGAGTAAGAGCCATGGTGTCTTGCTTGGGTTCCATAAGAGTGCAACAAATAGGAGATAAAAAGTGCTACAATGCTGAAAGGTTGAACCGGTCTAGAAAACCATTGAACCAGACTAGTTTAGCCCAAAGGAGGCTGCTGGAAGGCTGAACCGGCCTAGAAAACCGTTGAACCGGACTAGTTTAGCCCTCTGGACCACTGAATCGGCCTTGATAAGGCTACTGGAAGCCTGAACCGGACTGGTTTAGCCCTCTGGATCACTGAACCGGCCTTGCTGAGGCTACTGGAAGCCTGAACCGAACTGGTTTAGCCCTCTGGACCGCCGAATTGGAGTAAAACCGATTTGAATCAGACTGGTTTAGCCCTTTGAATCGCTGAACCGGTCTGAACCAGGTTGGTTTGAACCGGGCTGGGCTAAACCAATTTAAATCTGTTGTTTGAAGTCGGGTCTAGACCTTTTCCAAGTCTAGACCCTTTCTTCTTCGTTGATTAGGGTTACTGTAACCTTGGTTTTGACTGCACAACCACCACCACGAGCACTACACCTGTTCTTCTTCGTCGATTAGGGTTACTATAACCCTGGTCTTCGACTACGCAACCACCACCACAATGAACAGACCACCACGATCACTACACCCACTACACCACCACAACGAACAAACGGTGAACGATAGTCTTCGACTGCACAACCACCACCACAATGAAAAACAGGCCACCACGATCGCTACACCACAACCAAGGAATCAACAGTACACCACCACAACGAATCGCACACACGACGGCAAACAACAGTAACACCAGTACCGCCACTAATGTAGCTTCAACAAACAACAGTAACACCACCACAAACAGAACACAAATATATTTAAAAAATATATTTAGGATTGTAACTTTGCTCTGATACCATGTTAAGTATAGATAATTAACATAATATTAGAAAGAAAGAGAGAGGTTAAAAACATAACCTATCTTTCATACATCACTTGTATTTATAGTTTACCTACAATAATAAGAATTATACATACACCCTCTTACTATTAACAATTTACACATACTACCCTACTATTCTCAACACTACAATTATCTTTAAGTAACGTATATTGTGTGTTTCTAAAAATTACTAAGCTTAACCCCTCTAGTTTTCTATATTTTCAATGAGTCCCACTAATAGTCCTACAATATATATTTTCTCAACTATTTATTGAACACGATTCTTGCTCTACCTTTGTTTATATGCTTGTTAAATCTATCAAAGCACATTGATTCTAATTCACATTTATATGACAGTGGGTTTCCTGTATGGTTGAGTAACATGCCCGGAGCTAAATTGAGGACTTCAAATGATGTTTTTATGGTATGTCTACAATTGCTTAATGTTGATTAAGATTATTATTTGTATTTCTCTAATCATTTTCTTTCTTTCAAAAACTAGAATGAGATGAAGAATTTTGATAGTTGATATGATTAAAGCAGAGAATCTCTTGGCTTCTCAAGGAGGACCCATAATCCTTGCTCAGGTTTGTAATTTAATTTTTGCACTGTTAAGTTGTGGTTTTGTGCAAGTGTGTGTGTATGTGTTAATTCACATAGTTTGCTGTTTATGTAAAAATATAGATTGAAAATGAGTATGGACTAGTTAGCAGCTCATATGGAAATGATGGAAAAGCATACCTGAATTGGTGTACAAATATTGCTAGAATATGATTGTTTTCATAATTAAACAGATCAGCACCTGCAATGGTTGGTATTATGATCAATTCTATCCCAGTAATCCTAATACTCATAAAATTTGGACTGAGAATTGGACTGGCTGGTTAGTCTAAAGTTTTCCATCATTTGTTATTGTTGTTTTTTTCTTTTCTTTTTTTTTTTCGTTATTTCCTTTATATATCTACCTTCACACTGATATTAGGTTTAACGAGTGGGGTGGTGGAGATCCACATAGAACTGCAGAGGACGTTGCCTTTGCTGTTGCACGTTTTTTCCAGTATGGTGGCACAGTGCAAAACTATTACATGGTTCGATCATCAAACACCACTCATTCTTATAAATTGTTCAATATAACTTATGCTATACTTGTATCTTCACTTGTAAATGTTGTTTGATATGTTCACGGTATCATGGTGGAACTAATTTTGGCCGAACAACTGGTGGTTCTCCACTAGATGAATATGGTAAGTAAACTCCTTAAAAAGTAGTTGTTAAGAAACAACTTTCATTCATTTTCTAATGTAACTTATGAAATGTTTAAGGTAATCCGAATCAGCCCAAATGGGGGCATCTTAGGCAGCTCCATCTTCACCTCAGGTCCATCGAGAAGACTCTCACATACCGAAAAGTCCAAAGTATTAACTATGGCAACATGATGTCGGTGAGTTTTCTGTCTTTTAGGAGTTTAGACCTATTTCATTGTCCAATGTGCTCGTAAAGAAAATCTCGAAAAAATTTTGTCTGTCTTTGAGATGGTTCTTCGTTTCCCATTCCTAAACCATTCTATTTCTACTTATAGGTGACGATTTACAACTTAAATGGAGAACGGGCTTGTTTCTTTGGAAATGCAAACGAAACAGACAATATGACAATCACCTTTGAAGGCAACAAGTATACAGTTCCTGCTTGGTCTGTTAGCATCCTTCCTGAATGCCAGACTGTAGTATACAACACTGCTCAAGTAAATATATTTTCAATCAGCCTATGTATTTTGTTGTTAATAAACGTGTTCTACTTCTCATTATGTGATGTTTGTATGTCTTTTGTGATTGGAGAATAATCGAGTAAAAATTTCGGTAGGTTAACAGGCAAACATCAATAATGTTGAAGAAGCCAAATGAAGCTGATGAAGGACCCCTACAGTGGCCATGGAGACTTGAGAATCTTGAGAGCCTTAAGAGCCAGCTTTTGAAAAAGAAGAGCGAGTCTTGAACCGGCGCCACTTCTGCATTGCAAGTCTTGGATCAAAAGGTGGTAACAAATGATACCAGTGACCACTTGTGGTACATGACCAGGTAAACTCTCCAAGTGTAAAAGACTAGCTTTTAATCTTAGATTACAAGATGTCGCTTTGTTCAAAAAAATGGCTAATTTTTGGATACTTCCACAAATATTAAATATTTCATCAGGGTTTTTTTTTTTCTAGGAAGGTTTTTAGGAATATGCATCAATTTTCAGTTTTTTAAGCATCTTTCATTACTTAATGTTTATACAAAAACTCAAATCCATTGAAATAATTTTTGCATTTTAGCATAGACATTGATGGAAATGATCCTGTTTAGGTACATGAGATCACTCTTCAAGTTCGTACTAGCAGCCGCATACTCCATGCATATGTTAATGGGAGGCACATTGATAATTTGATGAAAGCTTTCATTGCGCAATCTAACTCAAAATTTCACTTATCGGACGTTTTTTTTTTTTTTTTGGTAAAATGCACAATATTTTCAATTTCAGGATCTCATTGAGCAAAAATTTGTAACTTTAAATTTGTGTTTGAGAGAAATGTCAAGTTGTAGCATGGGAAGAATTCAATATCTCTGCTCAGTGCCACAGTTGGACTGCCGCTGAGAATTGCATGGTTGAACTCAAATTTCTTATATGCCCCTTTTTACATATCTCCTCATAACTAAATTTGTTTCCCAATGTGGTGACCAGAACTCTGGAGCAAACTTTGACACGATACAATATGGAATAATTGGTCCCGATATGTTAATGGCGGCAATAATCAAGCTAATGATTTGTCTACCAACAAATGGGCAAACAAGATTGGATTGCATGGTGAGGCGATGGGATTCTATCGAGACAATGCAAATGCCAAAAGCAATTGGAATGTTGAAAACCTTCCAATAAATAGATCATTTGTTTGGTACAAGGTGATGTTCATTCAAGTTATGTAAGAAACCATTGTGTTTAAGAATGTTTTGTGTCCCAATTCATTGAAGATTACTGAATTTTCCCCTTATTTTTTCAGACAACATTCAAATCACCTTTGGGGGATGATCCTGTTGTTGTTGACTTACTTGGCTTGGATAAAGGAACTACTTGGGTGAACGGTCACAATATTGGGCAATATTGGCCGAGCTACCTTGCTGTTGAAGAAGGCTGTGATTCCCCTTGTGATTGTCGTGGAAAATACAATCCAAACAAATGCTTGACCAACTGTGGAAAATCTTCTCAACTATGGTAATTTAAGTTCTGGATCCTCTCAATTTTAGTATCATATTTGTAGTTAACTTTGTCGCTAAATATGTATTAAATTTTTCATTCTAGGTACCACATCCCTCGCTCCTTCCTCTGTGATGAAGGATACAAATTGGTTTTACTCGAGGAGTTTGGAGGCAATCCATCACTCGTAAATGTCCAAACAGTTACAGTTGGGAAAGCTTGTGGAAATGCTTATGAAGGGAATACCCTGGAGCAATCATGCAAAGGTGGAAAAGTTATTTCTGAAATCAGATTTGCTAGCTTTGGTGACCCGAAGGCAGTTGTGACATGTGTTGGAAAAGAGAGTTGTGTAATCCTTGCATCAGAAGATACTTTTAAGCCTAGTGGTTGCGAATTCCTGGGGAAAAGGCTTGCTGTTGAAGCTGATTGTTAGGGCTTTCCTCTTCCATTGATCTGCTAGAATTTTCAGTGTTCATTGAGCTGTTCTCTGTTTGCTCGAGGTTCGATAGGATTTGTGGAATTTAAGTTGATTGTGATTGAATTAACATGTGTTTATTCACTTGATTATTGGGTCTTGAAAACTTCTTATTCAGTTATAATTGTGACAAAGTTAGTTGATCCCAAAAAAAAAAAAAAAACAGTCGATCCAAATACTAGTAAATATTATATCCTCACTTTGAAGAGTTCTACAGTATATATGTTACACGAGCACGGGACTCATCACCAGTGATCTCCGCATGAGCATTGGCCAGTCACAAAACAATGAAAACCAGAACTGTCTCTTACATGTATCTCCCTCTTAGTAACAACTGAAACATATTTGAAGAATGTATGGCAGTCCCCACAGAGAAGGATGTTCTTCATAATCGAAACAGGTTTTCCTGGCCTGCTCATCAGAAGCCCGTATGTCAACGCTAGTTTTGCACTGTGGTAGAACAAAAAATCCTTCTTCTGATGCTCCTCTACTTCATGAAGCACAAAACTTGTATCAGGTACATATCCCGCTTTTAGGCATTCCAATATCAATATTTCAAGTCCACTGTAGACGTCCTTGGTTTGGGAATGTGATTTGTCTCTCGCATAAAATGAATGAACCTTGTTTTGATGAATGATCCAACTTCGGATTGGGAACTTCTGAAACCCCTTCACCTTCATTTCCTCCCTGATCATTTCCGAACAATGCCATCTTCCAGATGCAGAATACAGATTTGATTTAAGTACATATGTAGATAAATCTCTAGGCTCCATATCAAGTATTTTCTTTGCAGCCCGCTTTCCAACAGTTGTGTTTACATGGATTCTACAACTGTCCAGCAAAGCTCGCCAAACAGAGGCCTCTGGCTTAAAGGGCATCTTATTGATCACTTCCTCTGCTTCATTGAGCAGACCCCAGTGACCTAAAACACCAACCAAAGAGGCATAGTGCTCTGAAGTGGGCACAATGTGATATGTGCTCTCCATTGAGAGGAAAAATCTATGGCAACAATCAACTAAATTTGAGTTGGTATGTTTGTAAGCTGAAATTATTAAGGTACATGTAATATTATCTGGCTGTAAACCTGCCTTCTCCATCTTTGCCCACACAGTCAAGGCCTCATGACCCTGCCTGTGAAGAACATGACCAGCAATCAAACTATTCCAAGTAACCACATCACGTGTTGGCATAACATTGAAAATATTGATTGCATCTTTCATGTAGCCACACTTACAGTACATGCTAATGATGGCATTTCCCACCAGCATGTCAGACAAAAAACCGGACTTCAGAGTGCAGCAGTGAATTTGTTCCCCAAACACATGAAAACCTAGTGTTCCACAGACTCCCAGTACTGCAGTTAAAGCAACTTCATCGACAGCTATGCCTCCTAATTGCCTCTGGCTGAATAAAGAAATTGCTTCTTTTGGCTGTCCATTTCGAGCATGGCCACATATCATTGATGTCCATATTTGCCAACTGTCCTGGTTAAACTGCTGCCGGCGGAACATCTTGTCAGCATCAGCCATTCGTCCACACCTTGTACACATATGAAGAAGTGCCGCTTCAACACACTCATTTGACCCAACACCAAACTTCAGAACAAACCCATGAACCTGTTCACTAATCTTCATTTCCATGAGTATCCCACAAGCATTAACAACACTAGTCAAAGTGAAATCAGTTAATTCTGTGCCCTCCTCCACCATTCTGCAAAACAACTCCAAAGCCTCTGATCCATTGCCATTTCGACAGTATCCTGATAAGACACAATCATAAGTAACACAATCCTTTCCTGGCATCAAGTCAAAAATCCCCACTGCCAAATCAACAAGTCCAAATTCCATGTATGCTGTAATCATTTCATTCCAGGTAAATGCATCTTTCACAGGCATTCTCTCAAACAAAGCCTCCACATCGTCCACACTCCCACACTTTGTATAAAACCCAATAAGAGCATTATTCACACTCAAATTAGTTTCCAACCCAATTCTAAGTGCATGTGCATGAAGTTCTTGGCCTCGTATCAAAGCCAAACACCCAGTTGAAGCAGCCAGAAGAGTTGAAATAGTAAAATGATCAACTCTAAAACCATCAATTCTCAACATATCACGAAACAATTGAAATGCTCTCCCATTCATACACTCCTTCAGCACACCCGAAATCACCGTATTCCATGACGCAATGTCCCTTTGGGGCATTTCATCAAACAATTTGACTACATAGTGGACGCAACCACCTTTGGCATACAAACCCATAAGTGCATTCGTGACGTAAGTGTGGTCCACGTAATCCAGTTTTATCGCTAAAGCATGAACCTGAAAACCCAATTCTAACTTGGAAATTCGAATACAAGCGGTCAACAAAGCAACAAAACTATACTCATTAGGCACAATACCTGACTCTCTCATTTCAAAGAAAAGCTCTATGGCATCGTATTCTCGATTCGACTTTGCAAACCCAGAAATCATTGCTGTATATGACACAATATTTGGGCATGAAAGAGTTTCTAAAACCTTGTGGGCATGATTGATTTGACCCAGTTTGAGGTAAGCAACAATGAGAGCAGTGGACAATTGGGTATCTTCTTCAAGCTTGAGAATTGAAACGTGGACCGCCTTGGCAAGTTCAATGTCCCTGTAACGAACTGAGAGATGAAGCAAATTGTAATAGTCCTTGCTATCTGAGCTAGAGTGATTTGATACAAGTGGCTTGTTGAGACACTCTGAAGTAAAAAGGGGTTGGAGGGGTGGTGGTTTAGGGTGAGAATGTTGTGGGTTTGGCAGGAATTGGATGGGGGATGTGGTGGAGAAGAGGTGGGTTTTGGGTTTGGCTTTAGGAAGAGAAGCAAAGGTTTTAGTGAGAGAAAGAGAAGACATTGGTGGTGGTGGTGGTGATGGGGTTGTGGCTTTTGTTGGGTAAGGTTGGAATTGGTGTGGATACGGCGGAAGACGAGAGAGCAGGGACATAGGGTGGTGTAGGTGGTGGTGGGGTGGTGGATAATGGCTGCCATGGAAGAAGATGGCGCCAACCATAAGCGTTGTTTAAATTGATTTTGCATCACAATTTAACTGTTGTTTGATTTCTTATATAACTAATTAGCCAAAATCCTATGATGCACAGGAAAATTGTACTAAATATTAGAAGGGAAAAATAAGACTAATATAGTTCTGCTTTATTTTCAATGTAAAAAATTCGGTTAGTAAATCCACATAGGAAGCTCAATGGTGTGGAGATGAACTCGTAACAAAGTATAGATTAACAAATTCTGAATTCAGTTATCATTGACAACTCTCGAGTTAAAGCGATACCTAAAGTTATCATGTGATACTGACATCAAAAATTTATTATGCCAGGATAAATTTAATGTAGTTGTGCCTTAGAGAGATTCTTCATTATCAAAAAAAAAAAAATCCTTAAGTGATAGACAATAAAAATAGCATCAAAACTTTCATTTTTATAAGACAGCCAAAGCTATGTCAAATTCTCAATTGAATCTGACAATTTTCAGGTGAAACAAACAGTGAATTACTGGATAGTAGAACTTCTGGAATATGGGGAACAATTCATACGTAAAATTTATGAAGCACATAGTTTTCTTGTTCATCATCCAATCAATTTTGAAGCTGTGCAAAAGTATTTGGAAAGCATTTACTGTAGTGATGAAGTAACTAGGTTGCCTTTCTTTATGTCTGCAACAGATAGAGGGCATGTTTATTGAAGTTTTGCATGTGTAATCGTCACTAATATGAAAGCAGTAGAGAATCAAAAACTTTGCACTAAGAGGTGGGGACCAGAAATCCCCATGACGGGCATTCAATTATATATATTGGGCCATCATCCATGGAACTTGGTTTAAATAGTTTACACAAGCATCAAATTTTTAACTTTTTGGTGAATAAATAGCTGAAAAAATTACTCATAACAGAAGAATTTCTTATTCATACAAGGATCAGAAAAATTTCTTCAACTGGGATGATCTCAATCTGACCTTCTTTTCATAGCTAAGTAGATTACACACACACACACACACACCAATATGGAAAACATAACACCCAACTCTCAAACAACAAAAACCACCCAAAACCCCTATATGGTTGTGACAATTTATAAGCGGATTACAGAAGTGGAGAACTTTATTATTGCTTAAACTGTGGTATATAGCTAGGTAGGCATTAGGAGATGAGAGAGAATCCTTGTTCAAGCATATCTTGTGCCAGTAGTTGGTTGGTTTTTTCACAAGGATGATTTCCATCCCAAAACACATACCCTGTGGCATTTGAGCATGTCCCTATTGATCTTTCATTGCAAAGCATGGATGTTTCTAGTGTACCAGTCCCACAACAGGCCTTCCTTGATTCAAAAAATCCTGCCATTGTCACAGATTTGCAAAAACAAATTTGAATCAATCTCTTTTATTTTTGGATATCCGAAAAAACAAACAAGTCTGAATAATTGGACTGTTGAATCAACAGAATAGGTCAAGTCAAAATTGCCCAAAAACATGATTTGACCTTCTGATCAGTTCTAATGTGTCGTTAACAGGCTACTCATCAAGTCAACCTTTGTGGGTAGGGCTGTCCATGGGCCGAGCCGGGCTTAGCCTGTGAATTTTTTTTTCGGGCCGGGCTTGGGTAGTGTAGGCCCAAGCCCGTACTCGGGCGAGTGGCGGGCCGGGCTGGGCTAGGCTCGGATAAGGGTAAGCTACCCGTAACCCAGCCCGTCACCTATTGGACGGGCTTTCTAGCCGGACTTTATTGGGCTGGCTTTGCAGGCCTGTTTGGGAGGGCTTTTGTTGAGCCTGTTGGGCGAGCTTTGTTAGACCTGTTAGAAGCGAACTATTTTAAGTTATAGTGGTTATTTAATTATAAAAATTGGTTGAGCAAATTTAAAAAATTAAGTTGTAATAAGTAATTTAATGTAATATTGAACATATTCGTGGCATTGATAATCGATATAAATAAAATGACTTCTAGTATTACCAATAAACATAACTAACGAGGATTTATTAAAACTAAAACATAAAAGAGAAGAAAATGAAAAGTAAGGATTTGATAATATTATCCAAATTATATTTAAATAAATCTTATATTAAATAAGACTCTAGTGCATTTATGCAATATCATTTGAAAATTCAGAAACTTGTCATCAATTAATGAAAATAAATAGAAATAAATAATAGTAAATTTAATTATTTTAACAATTCATTTTTATCTTTTAAAAGAAAGAATATGAAAGGCTTGACTATGTGTAATATTAATGAAATTTTATCAATATAAATTCCATATTAATAATGTTAGTATTGTGAGAGTCAAGTTGTCAAATTAAAAGTTTAACATCAATCTAGTCTTATTAATATGAGTTTTAAATTAAATAATACTAGTATTGTCTTTATATATTGTTTTAGGGTTAAAGTAGTCAATCAAAAGTTTTTCTAAATAGTGTACTTTTATTAGTAGTATAGATATAGATATGTATATTATATATATGATATGTGGGCTTCGGGTATGTGGGCGTGTTATTAGGCCGGGCATGTAGGTGGGTTATTGAGCAGGGCTTCGGGTTTTCGGGCCGGGTAGTGGGTTTAGGGGTAAACCCAAGCCCTTTTTTAAAGGACATTAGGCTCGAGCTCGAGCGAGCCAACTATTGGATCTATTGGGCTTCGGACCTATTTTTTTCGAGCCGAGTAACGGGACCCGTGGTTAACACGGCCCATGGACACCCCTATTCATGGGTCTAATGTTTTTAGTTCTTCATCTTTCTTCAACAAGTTCGACCTATTAAGCCTCATGGGCTGGGCCATGATCTTATCCAATGGACCACATGTGTGGGCCTTCATCGGACCAAGTAAATCAGGCCAAACATGGCGAAAGCCAATTTCTATAGACTTACCAAGTTGGACTATTGGGCAAAGCAGGAACCACCACATGTAGGGCTGGATAGGCTAAACGGGCCAGCCCGCATTCCACATGCCATTTGCTGATCCTTACTCGTCGGATCTTAGGAGGGTTTTATAGGAATAAATATTCAATGCTAATATCATGTCATCAATAACAGACTCTTAAGATGAAAAATGTTTTTGAGTTATGGCATATGGTTTATGGCATGGACTGGCTATTTAGTGCTTAAAAATAGGAGGACAGGACAAGGACATGGACATGCATGAATTACCATTATCAGAGGGCTTTGTGACCATATCGAAGAGGGGTTGATAGATGTCAAAGACCACAAGTTTAAGACCAGGAAGCTTGTTCTGCAGATCTTGGGATGTCATGTTTAGCTTCTTGTTGAACGAAACGGCATCGCGGTTGAGCCTTCCGACACACTGGTTGCTTCCGTCACCGAACAAAGTGATTGTCGCCGGCAAACATCCGGTTGGTGGTAGGGTTGTAACTCCGATCTTCCTCACTCCCAGCCCATACAGATGCTGTCGCATATATAGAAGTTGTGAAAGTGCATGAAATAAACCAGAAAAAAAAAAAAAAATCTGGCAGACTACAGTAATTGTGTCTTTTTAAGTATGAGCAATGCTATTAAGACCTAATTATTTTCATTTTTGTCTCACTTTAATTCTCCTTCTTTCAATTATTTTGCTATTTAAATTTACTAAAGAGATGGTAACCAGCATCTCATGTGACCCAATTGAGGGTTTTCTCTGAAACTTAATTGAGAGACTAAAGTGACGCAAATTACAAACTTTAAAGATGAATGTAATCCCTCAACTGTGGTTATGTCTCACGATAACACTTTTGTTAGTCAATGTAAACCGTTGTTTTCAATTAGACCATACAAATTGAAAGCTTAACAGACTTAAATTAGAAGAATAAGGACTAAATTAAACTAACAAAGACTGTATTTAACCCTATATAAATATAATAGATGTATCATATATATGTACACATATATGGGAATGTACAGACGCTAGTGAAGTAAGTAGAGTAAGAAGGAATATGAAGTGTAAGACCAGAATAAAAGTAGAGTAGGACTGCATGAGAGTGTCTGAGAAGCGATCAGGTGTGAAGGCTCTGTTGAGCATTGGATTGATGTAGTAATTCTGAACGAAATCACTGCTTCCTGCACTCAAGAGGTGGATTCCACCTGAGAATATGGCATTTGCTCTGGCTTTACCCACTATCCCCACCACTTTGTTTTGCCACTCCTTGTAATATTCTAGCTGCTGGGGCAGTGTAATGGTACGCTACGAACACGACACAACATTGAAACTTTATTATTATTACAAATGTTTTAATGTGTCTCTTTATATCTAAGAGGAAGAGAGAGAGAAAGAGATTTACATAGAGCTGAGCAGTCCTATCATAATAACCAGAAGCAGCAGAGGCAAAGTTGGCACCAGCCAAGAGGTTATTTCCTTTGGCATCTTGGCTAAGGTATGCTGGTGGGTACGAAGTGAACCCAAGGTACTCAGCTGCCAAAAGGAAATAAAACAACACATGCATATATATTGCTTAGTGTTAGGGAAGAGAGAGAGAGAAGAAGAAGAGAGATTGGGAGCATTACCAGTGAAGTCTATGGCTAGCTTGCCATTACAGAACCTCCCTGTAGGTTTGTGGGTGACAAAGTCTCTTCCATAAGGTGGGAAATTTGCCTTGATAAGGGTTCGAAGATTGTTGTTGTTTCCTACATCAACTACAGAGTCCCCGAAAATGCACAATGCAGGAACAAGAGGGTCCCCATGACCCACAAAGAAAATCACAGAAACAAGTAGAAAGAAACCTAAAACATATCCTGAGAGTCCCATTTTCTTTTCCTTTTCTCCTGCACAGAGAGGGAGAGGGAGAAGGGGGGGGGGGGGGGGGGGTCAGTGACTGAATGAAGGTAATTAGGGGCAGGTGGGAGAATTTAAGGAGAGAAGTCATCCAAATAATGGTGAAAGACAAACAACTTTCACCATAAAGTTGCACATTTCCAGGAGAGGAGTCAAGTTTGGCACCCCTTAAGGGCAATGATTTTCATCATTATTCGGCTAATATAAAGTGTTAGGCTTAAAGGGTTGTTTCCTATTTGTCTTTTTTTGTGAGTTTGTTTTGAGGAGGTGACAAACTAATTGGTTAAAGGTAGAGGTCAAAGTAAAATCTGCGTGACTCAAAAGAAAATGTTTTTGGCAAGCTTTCTTTTTCTCAAGCAAATCCAAAACCACAACAACAAAGACACGTTTGTATATAAATCCAGATACATCAGCAAGTGATAAATTAGTTTAAAGACCACCTGCCTTACTATTGTGACGTAGAATCACAATTTAATAATAAAACTTATCAATATACAAAATGAATCTCACTTTTTTACGGGAGACAGTTATTTTCTGACACAGGACAATAACTAAATCATGTGGGGTTCAGATGCCTATGTGTAGGCTAATTATCAAATGGTGACACCGCATAGCAATTGTGAGCGTTAAGTCATCTCCAATCGTGACTTAAATTTAAGTTCATGTTTAAATAAAAAATTTGATTTGATACAAAGCACTCCAAAGGACAAATTCAAATTTAAAGTTGGATGAACTTAAGTTTAATGGAAGGTGAAATATGACTATAAGATCTTTTAAAAGAGTAAAATCTGACCATTAAAAAATTGAGTAAATATTTAACTCTCCCTTGATTTGGGTAAGAATTTGAATTTATTTTCATTTGATATGAGTTTAAGTGAGAGACTAAAAGTTATTTTTAATTTGTTTTTATTCAAATTTAAATTTAAGTAATAGTTCGAATAAGAATTAGAGATGCCCTTAGGTAAAATATTTTCTCCTCCTCTTTAACGAGAAAATATTCATTGCAACGGTAACATTATGTCATCACGGGCACATGGTGTCACCATCCAATTAGAAGATAACAAATAAGTAAAGTAAATCGCACTAATCCTATGTATTGCTGATTAGATATGGTAGTTACTGATAGTTATGAAAATACTAGGGTTCACTTTATATATTTCTAATCTTTTAATTAGATGGTGACACCACATGGTAGTGATAACGCAGTGTCACCGTTACATTAAATATTTACTCCTCCTTGACACTAAATCCGAGAATATTCATTAAATGCCAATGTCTATCCCATGTAGTGGCAATAATCAACAACAATCTCTATGACGCTGTTGTCTTCTAAATGAAATGTTGAGAATTCTGTTATCAGAGAGTGTCTTAAATTGAACTGCAAACTTGAGGCACTGCTGGTGCTGAGAATGGAGTTAATTGACCTCTTCGTGACTTGAGTTGTGTGCCCTTTTCAGCAAATGCCCCATTAATTGGTCCACAACAAAGAAAGTAAGCTAACAACAGTCTGTTGCAATTAAATGTTCTCGTAATGGCTTAAGTAGAAACCCTAGATTCCACACTGTTCCATCAACTTCTGTTGGATTTACTGACATGGCTTTGCTTGAGAACAATTTTAAACACGATCCATTAACATGATTCAAGCAAACACAAAATTATCAAATTAAAATTGACAATAACTACGCATAACTCATTGAACATGTCGACTTCATCTTGTCGTAATCGCGTCATCAACATAACAAACCAATTTAATTTAAACTAGAAAATCTGTTAGCATGAACAAACATTTAAACTGATACAAGCATCGCTCTTCTGGTCCAGTAGACCAACTTGTTTAATAAACTTCGACCCAAAACAGCAATCAAGCAGACAAACCCAAGAATACTTACATTAAGATTGTAGGACCCTCATTTGGTCAGCAAATTAGATTCCAAATGCGCATTAACACACTAAATAAGGTGCAAATCTGTCAAGAAGCAAGCCCTGAATGTGCTGATTAAATGGAAAATGTGCATATACCAGAATATGATGAAGCCGGCCAACTCACGACATGCAAATGCATTCGAAAATCATGGCTTCTGTATTTTACTAAACTGCATTTTCAAGAAGAAATACCTCAAGGGTACAACAATAAGGGAAGAGCAATATTGAAGAAGGATTGAGAAGCATGCAAATTTAAAATCACAAGGCTCGCATTAGGGATGTTCACCCTACCTTACGGATAAGAATTACGGTATTCTATCTCTTCTACCGATTATTTTGCTGAAATTTTTTTTCTTGACCTACCCTACCCAATTAAGTGTACTATTTCAATCCGAATTCTGTCCAAAACAATCGAGTAGAAAGTCGAGTAAGAAATCGGGTGAACACATATTTTTCAGTTATTAATTTTTGGATCATTTTAACAATTTAATTAAGTAACACGCAACAATTAACTAACACAATAAATCAATAACACTAAAAAAAACACAATAAATTCTAGAATATGTAAACAATTACAATAAAACACAACAAGAAAACCATAAATATTAATAAAATATTAGGGTTTCTAAATTTTTGAATTTTAATTTTTAAGGATTAGTATATATATATATATATATATATATATGTGTGTGATTGAACCCATAAAAAGAATAGATTCTAAAGGAATTTTAACTACCTTAAGGGGTAAACAAATACTGTTTGAGTTTATAACTCCACTTCAGATAAAAGAAAATTTGATTCATAAAAAAAATCAGCTAAGTTTTTTAAAAGAAGACATTAAAATTTTAAGTATATCTGATAAAATGGAAATTAATGAGTTTAAATAAAATTAAAAGAACTGGAACATAAAATAATTCAAGAAATTTGTGGTATCATTCCCACTGCCTGTTGGAATAGGAAAAAACATGTAATAACACTTTCGTCTATTAAGGAATTTAATGAAAAAGATATTCCTACTAAGGCAAAGCCAACACAAATGAATAAAAAATATCTAAAACTCTGTAAAAAATAGATTGATTCATTATTAGAAAAATCATTAATTCGTAAAAGTTACTCTCATTAGAGTTGTGCAACATTTTAAGTGAATAACAATGCAGAAAAGGAGCGAGGAGTTCCTAAACTGGTTATTAATTACAAACCTTTAATTAAGGTTTTGCAGTGGATTAAATATCCAATTCCGAATAAGAAAGATTTAAATGTAATCTTCATAATAAGTTTGAAGATGAGTTCATAACTGAACTAAAAAATAAATTGAAAACTTTATCATTAAATGTAATTTCTCAAACTAAAAGTGTAGATCAATCTGAAACTGAAATTCAATAGTTTGAAGAATCTTTGCATTAAATGCAGTCTGAAGTAAATAAGATTGGGTATTCTAAACCTAAAAAATAAACTAACACATATTCTCAAGCACCTCTCATAAGGGCTTACTATAGGAGATCAACACCTCAAGATATTTTATATTAGAAAATTTTCTTTATTGAATAAACTGAATATGATGCTTCTTTCATTTACGAGTGGAATATTGATAGTATGTCAGAGTATGTAATTCATCAAGTTTTACATAAAATTCTAATGTATACACCAGTATGTAAAGTCAATCGGAATATAGATCATAACACTGCTAAATTTATTACAACATGATTTACTAGTCAATTAAGAGGCTAGTGAGATAACTACTTAAATTTAACTCATAGATATGAAATATTAAATACAGTAAAAATAATAACATCTATTGATGGAAGTATATGTAACAACTCAAGAAGACTCTGTATATACATTAATACATGCAATTTTAAAACACTTTATAGGAACAAGTTTACAGAGTACAGATAAGAGTAAAGAACTTCTAATGAATCTAAGATGCCCCATCTTAACACATTTTAGGTGGTATAAATATATATGTTTGGCTAAATTCCTATTAAGAAGTGATGCTAACAATAAATTTTGGAAAGAGAATTTATTTTAGGAATACCTAGCCTATTTGCTGAAAAAATAAGAATTCGTTTAAAACAGAGACATGGTGGATCTCTTATGAAAATTACACTTATAGATAATTAATTTCAGAATGTATTTCAGAAGGATTAGCTCTCTATAATGATTTAAATCTAAAAGCTCAAATTAAAAGGTAGAGATTAACAGGACGTAAAGAACTAGGAGAATTTTGTAATCAATTCACCTATAATATTGATATTCTAAAAGATAAATCTCAAACAAAAATAAAACATATTCTAGACCTTATAAGAAAAGAAGAAAATTTCATAAAAAGAATTATGACAAAGATATAAATAAGAAACCCACGAAAAGACTTAAGGCAAAGGGTAAACAAATCTATTAAATGTGAAAAATGTGAAAAATTAGGACGCATTGCTCATAAGTGTCTAATGAAACAAAAAAATAAGTGAGATAATTCTTGATGAATATCTTAAAGATAAAATTTTAAAGATTGTAATTAACTTAGAAAGTGGGAAAGATGAGTCTTCTGACAATTCATTTTATGAAAAAGAACTATGTAATCTTGAAGATGAAATAAGTAATTCATCATCTGATGAAGATAAATTAAAACAGAATAAAGCTTGTTCATCTCATTGTAAGGCACACACATTATTATAAAGCTATTTTAGATATGAATGGATTAAATATAAATACTTTAACTAAGTCACATACATTAATTCTAGATATCATAGATCAAATTCAAGATCATGTATTTAAAAGAAAAGTTATTGAACAATATCTAAAAATAACTTCATAAGAAAAGAAGTTTTCTCTGTCACAATCTTACTATTTAAAGGAAGTTTTAAAAGATCTGAAACTAGGTAATTAAAGAAAATGAAACTTCAATGCAAGACCTTAAAGGAGAAATTAATCAACTTAAAGTTGAAATAAAAATGATAAAACAAAAACTCTTAGCACTGAAAAAATGTCAGTAATCGAGGAAGAAATTGAGAAATCAAAAGAGTTAAATTCTTCTAATATATTAGAAAAAATAATTTATCAAAAATAGTATGTTAAAATTATACTTATAATTAACCAAGAATTCACTGCTGAAACAATTTCATTAATTAACAGTGGAGCAGAGATGAACCACATTAAAGAAGGATTAATTCTTACAAAATATTTTGAAAAAAACAACTCAGTCATCAAGTACGGTTGATGGTTCAAAATTAAACATAAAATTTAAATTTTCAAATATTTATATCTATAATCAAGGAATTTGCATTCCTACCACATAGGTGCTTATAGCAAATTTAAATCAATTAGTAATTTTAGGAACACTATTTATATGATATCCAATTCCTAATAAAAAAGATTTATTACCTCATCCTTTGATCCCATAATTGAGGGAATCCACACTTCGTGTAACCAAATTTCATATGGAATCTATAGGTAAGATAATGAATCTTCCTTAGAGAAAGATCAAGACCCAATTGTATTCAAAATCGGATTTCAACTATAAATTTTATGGATTTAAAACCAAATGAATTTATAGTAAATAGAAAAGAAATAAAAAAAAATTTTATCTTTCAAAATATGAGGAATTTAGAATTAGTATTTTAAAACCATGCACCAAAAAGATCTTAATAGATATAAAGAAATATTTTTCCTTTTTATAAAAATATAAAAAAGAGTAATTCTTTTTGTTCAATGGTTTTTAACTTTCTATGCTCTACCTACAGTGGATCAATTAAATGTAATATGCTTGTTATATATTAAAAGATAATAATGACATAGGTAAAATATTTCTATTAAACAGATTAATTACACAAATGTTTACTTACAAGTTGTAGGACAACATTTGACAAAAAATGAGAATTTGATTAAAGATCAACAAAAAATAGAAGCTTCGACTTCTAAATCCTTAAAGGAAAAACAATTGAAATTGAGAAAGTAAATATTAAACCTCCTCTGGTAAAGATTTATTATCTCGTTTATATAATGCTAAGATTTTCTATAAATTTGATTTAAAATGAGGATATTGGCAGATTCAAAGAGCTAAGGAAGAAATATAATGGTATAAAACTATTTTCACAATACCATTTGACCATTATGAATGAAATATAATGTCATTTGGGCTTAAAAATGCCCTTTTAGAATTTCAGAATTTAATGAATGACATATTTAATCCTTATTATGGATTTTGTATTGTTTATATAGATGATATACTTATCTTTTCTGATTCTATTGATTGTCATTTTAAACACTTAAATACATTTATTCAAGTTGTAAGGAAAAATGATATAGTCCTTTCTGCTGTTAAAATGAAATTATTCCAACTTAAAGTTCGATTTTTAGGATATTATATTGAACAAGGAAATATAGTCCAAATTAAAAGAAGTATTGAATTTGTTTCTAAATTTCTTGATGAAATTAAAGATAAGAAACAATTACAACGATTTTTGGGAAGTTTAAATTAATTTTTATAAAATCTAACCCATGATATTGTTATTTTATAATCTAGACTTCAGAAGAATCAATCCCCCTAGACAGATCTTCACATTGAAGCAGTAAGAAAAATTAAGCTTAAGGCTAAAAGATTACCATGTCTATCATTAATAAATCCCGAATGATATAAGGTAGTAGAGACCGATGCCTTAGATAAAGGTTATGGAGGTATTTTTAAGCAAAAATATCTCAATACTAATAAGGAAATACTTATTAGATTTACCTTAGGTAAATGAGGAACTACTCAATTAAACTATTCTACGATTAAAAAGGAAATTTTATCCATTGTAAAATGTATTAGTAAATTTCAAGATGACTTGTTAAACCAAGAGTTATTACTAAGAATTGATTGTAGTTTTGTTAAAAATGTTCTAGAACAAGATGTAAAGAATATTACTTCTAAACAAATATTTGTTAGATGACAAGCCATTTTATCTGTTTTCGATTTTAAAATTGAATATATTAAAAGAGAATTAAATTCTCTCCCTGATTTTCTAATTAGGAAATTTTTGTAGGGTTCCTCATGAACAGAGGACGAGGTAATACCCGTGGTCAAGGTCGCGGAAGAGGAAGATGTAGGGGAAGAACCCAGATCAATGCATATTATCCACCAGTAAATGAGTTCAAACAGCTTAAAGTTGTAACTTAACAACTTCTTAAAGAATGTCAATTCAGTAAGAAGGATGATGACAGGTATACAGTCGTCAGAAATAAAAAACAAATCTATGAAAGAGGCCTTAATAGTCAAACCTAAGATGAACTACACAAAGTTAAAATCTCTGACAGTTTTCATTCCAATTATAATATTGGAAGATGAATATCTTAACTAGGTTACATACCCTTATTATATTGTTAAGTAATTTATGACCATGGATAATGTCTTTCTTGTCACCGGTAACAGGGACAGATTCTATTATGAATCTATTCTTAAAGAAACTGACTTAATTAAATTTGTGCATTTTTATAGAAAAAATGATTATTCTAAGGAGGATAATGTCTCCCACAATAAAACATCACTTTTAATGATTATATCCGAAAGAGATTGGGGTTTAAGTTTAGTAAGACTCAGAACATTAAAGAGGTTTTCGTATATAGAATATAATTACTTCGATTATATAGAAGCTTGTCAGAATGCCTTCCTTTATCAAAATTAGTCCTTAATGCATTCATGGTTTTTTATCTTTACAGAAACTTTTACTGAGTTTCCTAACTGGTTTTATGCCTGGTGGGAGACTCATCCTGCTATTGAAAGGATATATCTCTCTGAAATGAAAGAATTATTTGACTTTTACAATGAAAAAAGTTCATTCTTAAAGAATAATAAAATTGAGGTTAAACCCATAATGAATTTTTCAATAGAGCTCTTTGAGTTTTCACATAAGAATAATTAGTCGTTGCTCCTTCAACTATAATCAAGTATAAATGATTGATTTAGTCCAGATATAAGAAATGATAGTATTAATGTTTCACTTGACTATAGTGTGACATGGCCTACACTTGAATTAAATTGGAAGGAACGCATAACCAATAAACAGTTCCGAGAGAACTTATCTTCTATAATAGACTGTGAATTTTATTTTTTTTATAACAGACTGTGAAATTAAAACTATAAAACTAATTTATTTGGTTGTGAATTATCGTTAGGTATAGGCCCCTAATTAGCTGAAGGGAATTTTGTTTTATTTATTTATTTATTAATAAATAAATGGAACGTGCTTCTCAATTGATCTCAACATCTAATAATTTTGATTTTTCTTTATTGAGTAACACATTAATCATAGGATAAATGTTTCTTCTAGCAATTTCCTTTTGTTATGATTTTCTTTATATTTTCCTCTGTTCATTTAATGCCTATTTAATTGACTACAATTGTTTAATTGTGACGACTGGACTTTCAAATGAGATTTCTTTGCAAATAGGAGTCATTTGTGATACAAACAAGTAGAAGCCGTAGATTTTTATTTGTGATTATGGAAAGGTCCAAAGTAAGGTATCTTACATTACGTACGATTTTTGTTTAAGAAAGTTCATTTTCCTTTAATTTGTCTTTTTCCGTTACGGACCTTATACACCTATTTAATGGGTTCAGTGCCTCTTCCTTCATAATAAATTTTTACTTGACTTTGGTTCGTGTAATTTTATAATATATAACTCTAAGAACAAATGATGTTTACTGTAACTTTCAAATACTCCTTATTCAAAATGCACGTTTTTTTTTTCCGAGTATTCTCATTCTTTTCTATGAGAAATCGACGAAGGTAATAAAAAATGTCATCTTGAGCATTTTAGTTTGTAGTTCCTACAAAATGTTTGGGTATATTGTTCAGTATTCTTCCGCACAATCTTAGTACATGTGTAAGGAACTTGTTGAACTGTTCATGAAGATCTAGAAGTCATTCTTGAAATGGTGTTATAATGAAAACATTGGTGGGTCTGAACAAAAATCAAGAAGTCTTACTACCGGGAGACATAATTTTAAGCAAGGGCCAACTTAGATTCTAGGAACTTCGTTTTTTTATTTATTGGGTTTGGGCAGCATGGAGGTCGAGGAAAAAGGAGCTTACCAATACTAAGGATCTCCTTTTGCGTGACTAAGAAATTTTTAAAACATATGGCATCCTAACATTGTAACGCTAATGGTTAGGTGATTTTCTTTTCTTAACGTTCTCAGGTGTAAAAGTGTTGATATGAAATTACTATGTGACACTCTTAACATGAAATTGAGATTTGTTAGACCTTAGTACTTGAAAATGTTTAGCACGTCAAGGATAGTGACATACTGCACTTGAGACAGTGACCTACATTGTGTTTTAATAGTGATTTCCAACGAAAAAGCTTATTGATTTAGTACAAGGATTTGGAATTTTTTTCTAATTTTTGAATGTTTTTCAGACCTCATCTATAGTGTTTTAAGATTATACTGTAATTTTTTTTTCTAATTTGCTTTTAGGTACATTCAAGTTGACGCTTTAATTTACAGAGGAATATCCAAATAAGCCAACAAAAGTGTGATTTATTGTTTAAATGGTTCATCTAAACACTAATAGGGACATAGAACTATAGGATGCCATCTTCGTATACTTTGTAATCATTTATACGATTTATATTTAGTAGGATCCATTGGTTCAATGGTTAAAATTTGGTTCATTAACCTCTAGACTGTGTTCTCAAACATAAGGATTACTTTGTAAAAATAATATTAAATATTAGACTATGTGACAGTAGAAGCATACTTTTTTTCCCACTCTTCACAATTACATTCAATACGTATACACCTTTTTAAAAAAAAACAATTTTATCATTATTTTTTTTGGTGCGAAAGGCTTAAAGTAGGTGGTTCTCTTCAATTAATCAGTTATTTTTTTCCTTCATTCATATTCACTTATAATTTGTGAAGTCTTTTCGTGTCTTTTAAATAATGAATACTATAAAACCCATGTATAAAGATCTTATCGAATAAATAAATGTGAAATCTTTCATTGCATAGAATAAATAAATAAAAGTTAAAATAATAATTTAAAATTATTCACTTGTATTGCATGTGTGCATCAACTAGTACTAGAAATGACTAAAAGCAAATGCAAATAACCAATGTAGATAGCAGCCACTAACTCTCCCAACTTATCACCAGCTTAGTTTACTTGTCGGCGTAGTTTGGATCACCATGATCCACTGGTAGTGGTGCCAAAGCAAACTCCTCCTCGCCAGCCCCAGTAGGTTTGCGTTCGTACTTCAGGGGCGGCCATCATTGGGATGACACTTCTGTCTTATCAGACCCTTGTTGATAAGTTTGTTTTGAATGTATTTTCTAGCATTGGGCCCACACTCCTCCTTAATCTCAATCCTTGATGTGTATCATTCTCGCTAACTCTACAAAGATCTTTCACAACAAAATTGTTGCATTCATAGCTCTTGGTCTTCCCCTTGTTGTCCGCCATTTAGGTGAAGAGATGTTTACCTTTGAGAGAATATGTTTAGAAATGCAATACATTACACAATGCAATATGTATGTATTTATAGTCCCATGAGAATAGATATTTTCACCTAACCCCATGCAGATTTTTGCCTAACCCTAACAAAAGAAACATTTTGGGATTGACATGCTCTAATGAAGTTCTTGAAGTAGTAGTAATAGTTAGCACGAAAAGGTGGGTTGTGACTTATGTGGAGCAAGTGGTGCCATGGTGGATATTGATAGCTCGGTTGAGCTGTGGCCAAGGGCAATTGTCTTGGCGAACGAAAGAGAAACATGATTGTCTTGGGTGCATAATGGTTATCCCCTTATTGAGTTAGTTCTATGCTATGTAGTCATGATATTAACAATTGAAATTTTTTCTATGGTAAATAGACTTTATGCTAATCCATTTGTTATTTTCATATTGGAACAGTATTACTATTAGAACCATATTTCTTTGGTTGCAGGCCAAGTCCATAGTAGACTTTTTAATAAAGTTCCATAACTATGTGTCTTTTTTTAAAAAAAATAAAAGAGAGAGAAATTAAAAGGAATGAAAATTGCTAATAAATGTTTCTAGTGTTGTGAAAATATGTGATTTTGAGACCATTTATTTTAGAACTTTACAAACTCAACAAGGTGATATTAATTTATTCTCGAACTTTTGATTGATTTGTTAGGTCCAATCAAAAAATTCATGAACTATTAGGCCCAATCCTAACCCAAGGTTATGGCATATTTGTTCTCAGGTCATGCACTGTTACTATTTTGCCGAATGTGGGATGTTGGTTGGGGAGGAGGGGGTGGTGGAAGAAAGTAGATAGGCATCAATGCCTTTGTTTCATTACCCGGTCTGCTGTACCAAAACCCTACACTGTAAGATATGCACGCTTGTACCAAAGATTTCTTCAGCTGAAATGGTTGCCAAGACCATTTCAGCTATATGAGATTGATTTATTTTTCATGCTTTGATGGTGAGTTACCACCTTGCTTTTGTTTTGACTTTTTTTCTATTTTTGGAGGCTTGATTCTATGTCCTCCTCTCTTGTACATTTTTCGTTTTAGTTATATATACAAGTAGGGGTCCTGCCAAACCCCTCATCCACACTGGGTGGCTTTGAGGAAAAAAAAAGCTATATGAGATTGAAGCTTGGGTGGTTGGTTATTTATGGGTAGGTCAAGGTTATTTTTTTGTTACCTTGGAGCTAAAATTGATAGGTGAATGAACTCTCTAATCAAATCAAATATAGACTTTGCCAGTGATTAGTGGACTAGTAAGATAAAACATATATATGGACCTCAGATATTTGTCAATAGTGCAATATGACTTGGTTAAACAAGAAAAAAATAGTCAATAATGCTATTACTGATTTAATCCACTATAGTTGGATTAATATTGAACCTAATGTCACAAGATCCTAAATGGTGGGTTGAAACAGTTTCAAAGCACGACAATACACACTAAATCTCTATTACGAATACTGAATTCGTGTTTTGAACAATGACTTTTTCTCTTGACATGTGTATCAACTGTCTCCAGCTCATCTCTTCGAGTTATCCATTATTAATGAACCTCCATATTTGTCCCGTGCATGTCTACCAAAACCCCATGCACATGACAAGGTGATAGTTGCATACCAAACCTTCTTGCATGTGTACCAAATACCATGCACAAGAGAAGTTCACAACTGCATTCCAAACCCATGCAAGAACCGCATGTTTACCAAACACCATATCAAGAACTGTATGAGTTGAACAACTCGAGAACACTTTTTTACACAACTTAAAATTCGAAGTCATAATATCAATTTTTCTGATATTAACGGTCACATAAGTTAATCAACTTAACACAATTTTACCAGAAAGTCGAGCATGCTCTTTAAAAATAGTCTTGGCATTACCAATTATTGATTTTCTTTGGTGAAGGGTGGCAAATCTTTAAATAGGTAAATGTCTTGGTCACTGTAGCACATGACACTGACTAACGCTCATTCAAAACTAACATATATACAAAGAATTCCTCATATATTGTGAACAAGGTAGACTCTCTTCGAAAAAGCTAATGTCAATTTAGGATTGAAAATATTAATTAAAGGACTTAGTGTCATGTTCAAAACTTATTCTGTAGATAAATTTTTGTAAATAATGAAAGTTAACATGGAGAAATTTTCCTAACAAGTTATTAAAATTGTCCACAAAAATGGAAGGATAACCTTGTCATCTTCAAAACTTGTCTGGTGCATGACTATCAAACCCCATGCACTAGACAAATCTATAACTGCGTACCCAACCTTCTTGCATGTGGACCAGACACAATGAACAAGACAAGTTCACCATTTTACACTAAACTCCCTGTAAGAACTGTATATATCTATCAAACCCCATATCAGAATTACGTGTGATCTGATAGAACTCTAAATAGTCCTAATATTTGTAATTATTGATTTCGTCAACGAGAAGAGTGACAGTCCTTAAGTAGACGAGTGGCAGATGAAGTTTATAAATGTATTGGTCCCAACTGCACTTATTTGTCCTTCTTTTTGACAATTTCACCGCCTCAACTATTACCCCTTTTTTTACATTGCCCCCTAAACCATCATGTTCACATTGCACATTCAACTATGTGATTAATTGATAATTCATGTCCATTACAAATTTGATGAAAATTCCCCCTCACATTGCACCTTTAGCTATGTAATTAGTTTCACATTGTTCCGATACTTCACATCCGTTACAAATTTGATGAAAAATTATTTTAGTTTGTCCCTCAAACTCCCCCAACACAATGACAATTTTCATCCAAAAAGATGGCGGATATTTATTTTTGGGACAATGAGAAATAATTTGACTCCATCCAATTTGAGTATGATTACTTTCGACTCTATTGTGTTTAACCAAATCAAACTCGAGTTGAACCGAGTTCAACTTTTTATTAAAAACTTCTCAAGTTAAATTATTTGATTTAATTGTTAATTAAAATCATTAATTTTTCAAAAAAAATAATTCCAAAATCAGAATAACAATTGTAAAATCAAACGTTCAAATATTCCAAAAGTCTCTTTAAAGAAAGAGGGGGATAGAAGTGTTATTGCCTACAATTTCTTGGGAATAAACAAAAAAATGTTCAACCTGAGCAAAATGTTTTTTAAATTTGACTTATTTAGAAAATGAGCTTGCATTGTTAAAAAAAAAATTGAGTTTCCAAATCTTATTAACTCAACTCATTTATAAATTTAGATTAGTTTAAGCTAAACTCAATTCAACCGAGTTTAACAAAATTTAACTGACACGTAAAAAGACATCGCTTGTACATTAATTGGGACGTGTTAGAGATGTGGTAAAATCCATTAACATCTTATAATATCATTATAGTATGGATAAAATCATATTATAACTGTAGATATTTTGTCCTATTAGAAAAAAAAGGGAATAAAATTTTATCATACCCTTCTTTGTCAGATGTTTTTTTTTTGGAAGATAAAATGATTATATTGAAACAAAAAAGACAAGATACAGTGGGGTGAATTCCCTTACAAACAATAGGAATCACCGAATTAACAGAAGGGAGAATTCCCATACAAATAATAGGAATCACCTATTTAAGAGCCAAACTATTGAATTCCGGGGGAAGTGAGGATGGTTGTCCAGACTTCCAACAAAATGTGCTAGTGAAGAGATTAGCCTAAACAACTATTGGAGATCTGCCACGATTGAGCGAGTCGCAAGTTTCTGTTGGTGGGCTTGAATCTGAGAGAAGCAGCTCTGTCTCTAATGGTTTGGACAATGAGGCTGAGGAGGGAGGAGTGGTCCCTAGACTTGCCTTGGTGAATTCTAATGTTTCTTTTCGACCAAATGTAATAGATTGATACAGCAAGGCTGAGCTTTAGGAGGGTGGTGCACATAGAGTTACCTTTCCAATGTTGGCTTGCATAGTTGATGATCCCCTACCATGACATGATTTGCATTTGTTGCCCATTAAGGAGAAGCAACTGGCCCTAGATAGAATGAGAGGAAGAACATTCAAAGAAAATGTGGGCATGTGACTCAGATGAAGAGTTACAAAGAGAACATTCCAAACTAATGTCAGCAGAAAAAGAACAAATTTTGTCTTCGGTGCTGAGTCTGGATCTGATGGCAAGCCACAAAATGAAGGACATTCTAGGGATTGACTTGCTATACCAGATAAGGTGATGCCAAGAGACTTCTGGGGATGGAGATCTAATGATATTCCAAATTGAGGAAGAGGAAAATGTACAACCTGGGGAGGGAGACCATTTGATATTGTCCTCTCTAAGTGGAGATGGAAGATAATTAGGCATGGAGAAAGAGATATCCATAAGTTGAGGAGAGTTTGTGGAAAGCCAGTTCCAATAGTTGCCATCCACAATAAAACTCACATTAGCATTCAAGGGAATTCCAGAATCTTCCACAACATTAGCGTTACATATGGATTGAAGAGGACCACGGGGGTGCCAATTGTCAAACCACAAGTGAGTGCTTGTTCTATTCCCAATAACATGGTAGATGTGGGGTCTGAGAGTATCATTTAGCTTAAGTAGGTTAAGCCAGTTCCATGAGCATGTTTGGGGTGGCTTTACCTCCCAAATGTTCTTTCTTCCTCCTTTGAGATGGTAAGAATGAATCCACTTGACCTAGAGATTTTGATTATTGATGAAGAGGAGTCAAATGTATCTGCACATAAAGGCAGAATACAAGTCCTTGAGATTCTTGATTCCCAAGCCCCCTTCATTCTTAGCCTTACAAACATCATCTCATGCAATCTTGGCCCCAGTAGAATTCAAATCAATACCTTTCCATAAAAAAGATCTCAAAATTTTCTCAATGGAATTAGGACTTGTTGTGGAATAAAAAGGTTGGAAGCCCAGAAGATTTGGATGCTAGAAAGGATAGACTGAATCAGTTGGAGTCTTCCTGCAAAAGAAAGAGACTTATTGATCCAGCACTTAACTTTTGCAGCAGTCTTCTCGATCAATGGGGAGCAGCGGGTAGCTTTGAGTCTGGTGGAGATAAGGGGAACTCCAAGATATCTAACAGGGAGTTGGCCTTCAGAGAAACCCAACAATCGAATAATCTGAAGCCTAGTATCTTGGGGAATGGCTGTCATGAAGATCTCACTTTTATAGGGGTTAGCTTGGAGACCTGATATTTTCTGAAAAAGATTAAAAGCTTCCTTCAGAATTTTGACAGAATGAAAACAACCTTTGCAAAGGAGAAGGAGGTCATCAGCAAAGGAAAGTTGAATAAACTTCAATTTCTTGCATCTCCAATGAAATTTGAATTGGGGGTTAGAGGATGCTTGTTGTTGCATAATTGCATTGAGAATCTCCGTGGCAATAACAAAGAGGTAAGGTGAACAAATTGTAAAATTGAGTGAGACCTCTTCAAAGTTGCTAATTGAACAAATTGTAAAATTTGTCATTTTTTGGAGTTTATTCCGAGCACAATCGGATGATGTCATATATCTTTAAGTTCACCTAGGGTGCTTTGGGTATTAGATAAATGATGGTGAAAATAAATTGGGCATGACCGATCACATTTGTTTCAAGATTTTAAAATTCCAAAACAAACTAAAAACCATTTTTATTTTATTTCTTGTATTGTTCACTCTGCTCTGAATTGGAGAAATAAATTAAGCTAACATTTATATGGTGTAATTAATTTTCAAGAATTTTAATATCAGTAGTTTCATTTCTTTTGAGTCTTCATAGCTATTTTCTTTCAATGTCTCATTGTGATGATTTTCTCTGCAAACTCAACAATTAATACATATTAGAAACACTAAAAACTAAAAATTTATGAGTAATGTTAGATGGACTTAAAAACTAGACTTAAAAATTAGACTTGATAATCTCAACCATTGAATAGATAGTAGATCCTAATAAATGATGGGACCCACAGTGAAATTAATGGTTGAGATTATCAAGTCTAATTTTTAAGTCTACTTTTTAAGTCCATATAGCATTGCTCAAAATTTATTAGAAGTGAGTTTCTATTTTAAATGAAGTTTACTGTCAATCTAATGATGTACATTTGAACACAATATGTCTGTTTATTGAGAGTCCGCTTAAAATCATTTGGACCTTAGTCGAGTGGCCATCATCATACTCGCCATATATTGTTGCAGTTTTTTTTTTTTCACTATCTTTAAGTTGTAGATAGGAAACTGCTTATTATGAAAACGTGAGACATGAGAACAAAATAATAGAAAAAGGCTCCCTGAAAAAAAAAACACAAGAAATCATGAAGATAACAAGGTAGAGAAAGAGGTTTATAGTTTAAGTCTACCCAAAGTTTAGCTCTCCATCATGATCAAGTAATCATATACTTTAAGTCTGGACTAGAATTACAAATCTAAAAATATATGATTCCAACAAAACCCTTCTCCCTCCATATCTACCACCCACCACCACACCCTTCTCGCCCACCCGCGAAACACCCTCCGACTAACTTCTAGCATCTGAACATACCCTTTCCTACTCACTTTCCTCCAACTAGCACCCACACTCAACCACCAATAAAACACTCACTGCCCACCAAACCGACTACTAACAACACCAAAAAATCTAGATCGAGAGTCACATGACTATCGCCGGCCCACAATGAAAAAAACCCAAGTCATTTTAGTGTTTATTATCCATTCACGACACAAATAACCAAACACCAACATTTTATAGTAGAAAAAAATGTCGAGAGTGAAGACACATAAATACTACTACATTACGGTAAATAGATGATTAACTTACTACATATAAAACATTAAAAAAAACCACCTATATTAACCCACAACTTATTCATCATCTTCGTCTACATAATTTGGATCCTTTTTATCTATTGCCGGTGGTGCTATGTTAAACCTTACGTGCCCTTCTCCCACTGGACCTTCCCAGGTATGTATCCCGCCACGACCCTTCTTGTGGTCGTGGTTGATTGGGAGTCCATCACCTGGCTGGCGGTCCAGCCTAAGATTTCCCTGTTGGATTTGTTTTTTCCTATCATGCTCACTTTTCCTATCTTCTTTTGCATTGTGCTTGTGATGGTCTTCTTTGGGATTAGACTCCATTCCAACAAATGTCCTCAGGCAGTTTCTACTAGGAGCAAAGTTTGTTTGGCTGTGTTTTTTTCAGAGGCGGAAGACCAGGTCACACGATACTTCCCCACTCCCAATGTTTGGACCACCGTTGATGAGGACTATAAAATTATTTAATACACTATATTTGTTCCCTTAAATTTTTTAAAATTTTAATAATGGTTCTAATCTTTCTTTTTTCAATAAATTAGTGGTCCACTAACTTTCTAAAATAAATATTTTATTTTTTTGATTGAGTAAATCAGATGTAACTACCCCGATCTATTTTGTATATTGACCAAAAAATAATCTCTTTTTACCTAATACAATATTCGTTATTTTTTAAGAACAATTGTTAGTGTTTATTTACCATTTTTTTGTTAATAGTAATCTATAACCCAAAAAAATACGATTGTATACAAAAGGCAAAAAAGTTTTAACTCAAATATTTGAAGTTGTTTCGAATAGAAAATTTCTCTATAAGATCGATAATGATCTAAAGTAAGTTTTGGACTAAATGAAGAATAATTTTACTACAGATTTGTGATTGTGCGCACTGATAAAAAATTAGTAAAAAAATTCATTTACATTTAATTAACATACAAAATTTTAGAGATTTTAAAGAACTTCATATTTTATTGAAATATATAATTGTGTTAAACTGTACTAAAAAATTTATTTTGTGTCGTTTTTGTTCAAATTTTAATTAATTTTTTGTATTGACTAATAAAATATATTCAGTTACATTTTGTTCCCTCATAGATATTCTTACTTCCGCTCTTGTTTATAACCATGAGAGGAGGTTAGGCATGGAGTGCTAGCCAACATGCAAATCAAATTGAACCATTCATTCAAAATAGATTCCACTAAATGAGATTGGTATGGATGAGTCTATCGGTAGGAAAACGTCAAAGATAGCAATTATTAATGTAAAGCCAGAATTAAGGTTCCAATTAGATGATAGTAATTTTTGAAAAATTAAGACCCGAAATTGCTTAGTAAATAAATTAGAAGTGTATTAACATATCATGATAAGATTTATCAGTGACTTAACGGAAAACTTAGAGAGCTAGCATCATTAGAATAGTCATTAATGACAATATTTTATCTATTAAACAGGATTGAGTAGACCCGGTGGCAGAGCCAAGAATATGATCTAAGGTGGACATATTTTAACTACAAATTTTATTTTATCCTCTAATTGATAAAAATAATATGATATATTTATATTTTTTACATTACATTTTATATTTAAAAATTCATTAAACATAAAATGACCTAAAATCAATATATATGCTATGCAAACAAAAAATAACTAAAAGCAATCCTAACTTAGACATGAATAGCATTATAAATCATATTTAACTATACTATCCAAACAGATTTCGGGGAAAAAAAAGGAGCCAATAAAATCCCAAAAATTTGCAACTTATTCACAGCTTAAACAAGCCAAGAAATTACAATGGTACGCTATGTCAAACACCTTTTGTGATTCTTGATAGTTTTTATTGTAAAAATTTCATGTCAATCGGACATCAGCATAAAAACTTATTTCTTAAATACTAAGATAGTATCAAACTCTTTTCTATCCAAATTCTGTCCAAAATAGATTTTAACTCTAAAATACTTCTAAACTTCTAATACAACTCATAACTTCTTCTAATGTTTTTCGACCTTACAAATTCAATGGAAACCTTATTTTGACCTAAAAATATTTATAAATTACTTAGCCACCTTTCTCAAACTTACACATCTCCAAAACTCAATTTACTCCGAAAGTCAAATACGCTTGAAACTCAAACTTCATAATCAATATTTTACTACAACCTTGAGGGATTGAATGGTTAATGAGTCTGCGAGTATTTCTTGTACATGGGGGGTGTAGTCTAGGAAAACGTGAGCAGCTTGGTCAAATTCGTTGTTGATGTACCCCCAGACGGTGACGATGTCGTCAAAGTTGACTAGGTGTCGAGGCCATGGAGCAGTTTTAGCGTTGGAGACTCCTGCACAAAAGGAAACAACATTAAAACATAAGCAAAATTTATCAAGGCAAAGAAAGTTGAGAAAAGAAAGGGAGAAGCCGACGTACTTGTCGTTCGTCACTCCTTGTGGCACCACAAGCCGTCGTACTCGGGGCCGACCCCCCACTCCCAGTCACCACTAAAGACCAATAAATCGTCTTTGTACCCCCTTGTCCAAGTCCGGGAGGTGTGTCACAAGGTAGATTGAGGGATCTCGGCCTTTCAGGTCGAAGTTTTGATGGGGCATTACCCTTAGTAAGGTGTAGCAACAGAGGATATCCTCGAGGCCGAGGTTGACCCTGAGGCATTCGTTTAGGACCACAACTCCTATGATGATCCTAAATGTGTTTAGGCAACATTATCCTAGGAAGAGACGGAATTAGGATACAAAATGGAGGGGAATTTGATTCCACCCTCCATGACGGCTTTGGTATAGAAGAACATAGAGTCCACAGTGCTGACGTCGGTGCAGTGACGTCCTAGGACGAACCCATCCACGCCAACAGTACGGGGAATGTAATAATGGGTTATGAAGTTAGTGATTTGTTGGCGGCCTTTGATAATGTACTTCCTCGGCCTAAAGGGGCCAGCCTCCTCGACCTCGGCGGCAGTATGACGGAGTATCAACATTTCAAAGGAGGAAAAAAGGACACCAAGAAAGGGTTTTTCTAAGGCTGGGAATCCTAAGGGACACGCAGAGAACCCAGTTACTCAATGAAGCAAAGGACAACACCGAAATGGACAAAAAAAGGGGAGGATGACTGCCAGAAATGAAAAAAAATGAGGAAGAAGAAGAGAGAGAAAGAAAGGATGGGACAGTGTACTTACCACGATCAGAGGGTGCAGGTACAGTGGTTGAAGGCTTTCTTCTTCGACGATTCTTGAAGGAGATGGCAGTTGGTTCAGGCGAAATAAGGATTCTCCGATTGAAACTCCAGTGGAAAGGCGTTAGACTTCTGAAAGTTACAGAAACTGGAAGAAGGAAGCATGAGCCTTGTTTAAATAAGGACTCCTGACCCCATCATTGCGCACAAGACATGATGAAGATGCATTAAATGGGGCACGATCTCCAAAGAAGGGAAAGCGGTTGCACAGTAATGGAGGGACTGAGCCCTTTCATCTTCTGCCGCCCATGTCGTACAAAGGTCAAGGGATGGGGGGCACCACTCAACAAACACATCTCTCATCTTAGTGAACCTAGGTTGAGTTGAAGCTTCATCAATATCCATGGCTGCTCACTTGGGTCTTCTTCAAATCCCACATCTCATATCTCCAACCCCAACATTTTTGGACACCAAGTGGGCTTTTCTTCAAAACCTACTTCTAATATCCCTCAAGCAGTATCTGGAACCCCATAAGAAGCAAACCCGGATGGAGAAATTGAGGTTTCAAAGCCCAACAAATCCCTCCAACTTGTTGTCATTTTTGGCCTCTAGTACTTCCAAAACATGGTGTTCAATATCTACAATAAGAAGGTATTGAACATCTTCCCATTCCCTTGGCTTCTTGCCTCTTTTCAGCTCTTTTGTGGGTCTCTCTGGATGCTCATTCTCTGGCCTTTCAAGCTCCAGCCATGCCCAAAAATCTCCAAATCTTTCATCATTGCCCTTCTTGGACTTGCACTGTTCCACACAATTGGCCACATCTCAGCCTATGTCTCATTCTCTAAGGTGGCTATTTCTTTCACCCATGTAATCAAATCTATAGAACCTGTTTTCTCTGTCGTGTTTTCGTCGTTCCTTGGCGATACATACCCATTAACTGTTTGGCTCTCAATCCTCCCCATTGTTATGGGTTGTTCTCTAGGGGTCATCACTGAAGTTTCCTTCAACTTTGCAGGCCTATGGGGGGCTTTAATTAGTTCTTCGCAATATTTATTCTAAAAAACGTTTGCAGAGCTTTAAGGAAGTAAATGGGTTGAATTTGTATGGTTGGATTACTATAATTTCATTGCTATATCTATTTTTTGTGGCAATTTTTGTTGAAGGGTCTCAGTGGATTGCAGGGTACCATAATGCTATTGAAACTATAGGAAAATCGTCCACATTTTATAGTTGGGTGATTTTATCTGGGGTGTTTTACCATCTCCATAACCAATCATCTTACCAAGCACTTGATGATATTAGCCCCTTGACATTCTCCGTGGGAAACACAATGAAGAGGGTTGTGGTGATTATCTCCACTGTCTTGGTTTTCAGGAATCCGGTTAGGCCTTTGAATGCGCTTGGATCTGCCATTGCAATATTTGGGACTTTCTTGTACTCTCAGGCCACGGCTAAGAAGCCGAAGAAAGATGGAGGTGAAAAGAAGAGCTAAAGCGATCTCATTTTTCAGTTATTTATCTATTGGATATGATATCGTCTTTTGGATCCCGTTATGGAAATTCCATTGTTTTGGTGTTTTCTTTTTCCATCATAATGTGTTAGCTGTTTGTTTTTTTGTTGGCATGTCCTCATGGAATGTAAGTAACAATAACATAACTACTTTTGGATATAAGAATGTTTGCATAGTGTTGCTTTGGGTTCAGATTGGTACGTTCATCTCACAATGGTATCTTTAGATTAACATATGGATGAAAAATTGGTCGAAAGGTGAAGAAAGGCTCATGAGTGTACCTATTAAAGGGTAAATCAGTTGACAGTGAGTGTCTAAATATTTTCTCAGTCTCTTGATACAGCACAAAGATTGTTGATGTGATTACCTGTAAATGAGAATTGCTTGTTTGTTTGTAAATTTTGGTGGAGAATGTTTTTTTTTATTCATAGTAAAAAATTATTTCTTTATATGGAGCTGGTCAGTGGTCATTTATCTATAGTATTCTGCCATGGAGAAACCTGTACCATTTTGGTATTTAATTCTAGTTTGTGCATGAATGTGATATCCCATTATATGTCCTGGTGATATGTGGGATGTATGTAATGAAATTATGGTCCTCGAACCTTGGTTCGGGTAGTGAAGATGTCAGGGGTGTGGTTGTTTTACTAAGAAAGAAAACCAAAAGAAGATAATCACGTGAAATTTTCTTGATCATGTGGTGCGACTGGAGTACATGCAACTTCTTTGTTTGAAGAAAGAAGACACCAACAAGAGGGATAGGATTTGTGTAATCTGTTGGTGTCTTTAATGAAGAAGATGCTAGCTCTCGAGTGATCAAAGGTTCATTTCTCTTTAGCAAGATATGATTAAACACTTTTTTACCTATGTGTGGTTTAATTTGATAACAAATTACCTCCCTATGTTTCAAAATCATATGCATAAGCCTCCTAGGATTTTGGATTGAGTGCAAATCATTAATTCGATTAATGGAAATATCAAACTGACACAAGACATCAGTCTTTTGGGCTTCAGTTTTGTATTGACATTAATGTAGAGTTGTGTAATTGTTATTTCCTGGCGACGAATCTGTTGTTTGGTTTGCTTGATGATAGTGTGACCATGTAGATATCAGAGAATGGGGAAAATAAATTGGCAGGAGACTGAATTTTCTTGGCTTCGCATCATCTGTCATTTGTTTTACTTCTTTCAAATACTTATACATCCTATTTTTATTTTTGCTCCCTTTTTCTCTCTCTCTCTTTTTTTTTGTCATGTAGTTTCTCTATCACTTTAATCTCTTGTCTTTATTTAATCATATTATTCAGGAATTGGATTTCGAACTCTCACTTTTACATAACTCATCTATCTCTGCGAACCGTGTCATATTGACTGTGGGTACTGAGTTGTGTTCTTTGACATGCCCTTCAACTCATGTTTGCACTTGAAGAAATCTGTTCATCAATAAACAGGAGGCATTTGTTTCACCCGTTTGCTCGACTCTATTTTGAGTCTTTCTAAATTTTGTTTATTTGCAGCACAAGGGAATTGACAATTTCAGCTTCAGGGTCATAATGACAATATGGATTAGTTTGTTGAAATGAAAATCACACCCTGGTGAGAAAATTCTTCTTTGATACAAGATTCTAACAAGGTGATTTCAAATCTGGGAGGTGACAAAGCATGTTCTTAGAATTGTGGTTGCATTTCCTAGTAGTCTAGAGGCATACTATAAGTACATAGTTTTTCAGCTGGCAATTGTTAAAAACTTGTGTCCAATCATCCAATGTGGAGAGTTTGGTATGAATATACTCTTGGTTTTGATTTGTAGCTACATTTGTGAGTATAAGTATATTGAAAGTGTTAAAGTTGGGTTGTTCTTGTATCTATTGTTCCAATCATTCTATTTGTTTTTTTGATCTGCTTGTGGAGTTGTATACCTTTTACAGGTTTGCTCACTGGCCACAAACTTATATTTGCCTCAGAGTTTGTAATAAAAATGGTTGGTCTAGGTTGTCTCAGCTTTGTAAAATTTGGAGGAGACATGGATTTGAGAGGTGCAATAGAGTTGTGGTAAAGACTCAAAGGGGGAATGAAGGTCTTCGTTAGAAGTTCTTGCTCGATTATTTGATGACCATATTAGGCTTTTATGGTCACAGATTTTGAATTTGATCCCTCTATGTCATGTCAATAGTTAATTGTCCAAGCTACAAAAAAACGTGGGTTTTGTTAGATAACTTAAGTTGTGATTGGGGTTCAGTGTTCAATCCCAAGTACTTAGAGCAATTCCAAAAGACTAGCTAAAACTCTCTTTTTAGCTATTTTAGATAATTTCTCCCTAAAATGTGGCTCCAACAGACTAGCTATTCCTCTATCCATTTCCCATAACCCCCTTTTCACTCGTTCCATCTAGCTAGCCAGTCTCTCCCTCGATCCATCCTCCTCTTCGAGTCTCAGAGACTCTCGCTTTTCTTTGCCTCTCCATCGATTGAACTCGAAGCCATAAGCCAGTGAAGCCACAAGCACCCTGAAATCTTATTGCCGCCTCCAGACCTAATTCCCAAATCAATCGCAAGACCTAAATCCCAAATCCAACCACAAAAACTAAATCCCAAATCAATCAATCAAACTTGAAGCTTTTAAACAGAGCATCCTCTTTCTCTCAAACCATCGATCGAAGTCAAAGCCTTCAGAGCTACTTCAGAGTCCAAGCCATAAGCCACAAGCCATAAGCCTTTAGAGCCACAGTGCCACTGCCATACCATCCTGGTATGTTTGATCTGAGAGGGTTTTGATCTAAGAGGCTTGCTAAAGGAGCACTGACTGTGAAGGCTTCACCTTTGTGTTTGATTTTTCAATTTGAAGCATGGAATTTGTGGGGGTTTTTGAGGGTTGATCTGAGAGAGTTTTGATCTTAGAGGCTTCATCGTTTGATCTGAGAGGCTTCATCATCAAATTTTTGGGTTTGATCTAAGAGGCTTCATCGTCAAATTTCTAGCAAAACCCCCAAAAAATGCAGCAAAATCCCCCCAAAAAATTTAACAAAACCCCCCCAAAAAAACAGCAAACCCCCCCCCCCCCTCAAATTCAATAAAACCCCACCAAAAATCCAACAAAATTTTCAAAAAAATTCAACAAAACACCCAAAAAATTCAGCAAAACCCCCCCAAGTATTTTATTATATTTACTCTTGTAACCCATCTTTTATGATATTTACTCTTGTAGCTCATAATTGATTAAATTTGTTTGAATTGCTATTTTTTGAAATTTTATTATTGAAAGTTAGTTAAAGTTAGTTGAAATGGTTAGCTAAAATAGATAGCTTTGTTGAAATAAATTTGAAAAAGTGGTTAGCTAAAGTAGATAATACAATATTTATATACATTTTGAGTAACTATTTTAAATAACATTATTGGAGATGCTCTAACAATCTTTAAACAATCTATATAATAAAATATAACATAAAAAATAAGCTTTTGTTTTTCGCTGTTGAGATCATTTTAAATTTTATTTTAAAATTAATCCGACGGTTAATATTAACTCTCAAAATTTAATAGGCAAAATAGACCATTTAAATATGTGTTTGAGCCATTTGAGGTGGCTTTTTAAAAGTGTTTTTAAGACTTTTGACTTCTCATAAACACTTTAAAAAAATAGTAGTATTTGGAACAATTTATTTTAATTACTTCCAAATAAGTCTAAAATAATTTGACCACTTAAATAAGTACGTAAGTAAAAATAAAAAATAAAAAAATAACTTCTACTTCTTTAAAATTACTTCTCTACAAAACACTTTACCACCATTACTCCCATTACTATCACTACTATCATCATCACCGCCCCACCACCCCCTATCACCCCACTATCACCACCATTGCCACCCCACTACCACTGTCGTCGTCACCCACCATCGATTGTTATCATTATTATCATCATCTCATTATTATATTTATTACCACTACCACCATTATTGTTGTCCACCACCACCACTTACCACCATCATCATTGCCCACCACCACTCGCTATCACCCACTACCACAACCCACCATTGTTGCCACCCCCCCACCCCACATCTACCATCACCATCGTCATTCACCACCATCCACCACCACCGTCTCATCCACAAGCACCCATCATCATCGACCACCATTCACACCCACCACCACCATCGTCACTGTCCACCACCACAACCCACTGCCCCCACAGCCACCAATACCACCATCGTCGCCCCACCACCAATACCACCATCGTCACTGTTCACTTATTTATCATTTGTATTACTCTACCCTTTAAAACTTGTATACTTAATATATGAAAAATAAAATAAGTAAAAATTGGGACTGAGTCCTCCTTAAAACTTATAATGAGTTTAGTTCGTCAAGAAAGCTTATTTGGGGATAAGTATATTTTTAATCTTACTAATAAGTAGTTAAGTCCACTATTTTTTTAAAACTCCAAAATACCCTTCATTGAAAGCAACTGTAAATTAGTTTCCTAGCTTGAGAATTATTATTCCTCAATTCACTATCAATAAAGATATGTCAATAAATTTTTTTACATAAATTTGAAATTCAAATTCAAAGAACAACTGGTACTCTCTTTCTATATATCCAAATTTTTTTACCATATTATTGTTCATGTTATTGTTTTTGTGAGCATGTTAATGTTAATGTTACTGTTTTTATTGAACATGTTACTATTGTTATTTTTTCAAATATTAATACTTAATGTTATTATTTTTTTGTATTTGAATATTATTTTTTTTGCTTAAATGTTATTACCTTTTTTGTGTTTTATATTTTTTTTATATTTAAATGATATTATTTTTTGTTTTTAAGTGTTACTATTTTTTTAATGGTACTATATATATATATGAGATAGAAATAAATAGTTCTATTCTATATATGGATATAAATATATGTGAAAGATAGAGAATTCTAATGTTAGTCAAACTTCTAAAATTTAGGAGTTATTAGTTTTCAAATTTATTTTAATTAAACATAATTACTAAGGGTATTTTGGACAATAAAAATCAAAATAGACTTAATATTAAATAAGTGTCTTTAATGGACTTATCACCAAATAAGTCCACAAATGGAACTGGCCTCCAAATTTTTCATAAAATAATATATTATTTATAGTATTTAAATATTTAAAACTTCAAATTTCGACATTGAAAAACTTATTTCATAGTTTCAAATTTAATAGTCCAAAAGTATAATTTTTTTTTCAAATGAAAGGTGGACAGGCTATGTGGGCAGTTGGGCTTAGTAGGCGGGCTTGATGGGCAAACCTTGGGCCGAGCTTCAGAGGCAAACCCAAGCCCTCCTTTTAAAGATATTGGACTCGGGCTTAGACGGGTCAACTATCAGACCTATCGAGTTTTGGACTTATTTTTTTGGGCCGGATAACAGGATCTGTGAGTAACCCAACTCATGGAGACCCCTACTTTAATCTAATGTGATAGTTACCAGTGATGGCGGTCAACAATTATTAGAATAATGGGGTCCCATAGATCTATACGGTAAGTCATAATTGATTAATGATATCATGTGTCAATGACATAGTATCACTATATTGAGTATTTTTTATTTTTTGAACCATTATAATGTTTTTAAAAAAAATTAGTTTGAGAGGGATATTTTTTGTTAGATTGCATAAAATATACGAATCTTATGGTATGTTTGGTAGAAATGATGGAAAATAAGAGATTGAACTTTCCATTTTTCAAAAATATGTTTTTCATCATTCTTGTTTGGTAGGAAAGATGAAAAAGTAAAATAGATAAATTTTTTATTATTTTATTTAGAATGAAAAATAAAATAAAATAATAAATAATGTGTTAAATACCATAAATATCCTATTAAATGTGAACCCCACATTATTTTTTTTATTAGATGGATGAAATAAAAAAAGGTGGACCCCACGTGTTTTTTATTTTTCCAAAAGAGTAAGTCAGCCTTCATTTGGAGGGCATAAAAGAAATTTAACAAGTGTAACCATTATGTCCACTTATCCGCCCAAATTTGAGCGGATTGAATTTGGTGGGCGTGAGGTATAGGCTTTCCTTCCTCTTTTCTTTACTTTCCATTTTCCTTTTTCAACCGAACAAAAGAAAATATCACTTTCCCTCTTATTTTTCATTCACCATTTTTTCATCCATCCATTTTCCTTCATACCAAATTGACTATTAATATCATTATCATAATTTGAGGGGTGGCTTCCATTGTATGCAAGCTTTCCTCTATACTCTGTATATGTAACTGACTTGGTTTCAACAATTGGGATAAGACTCTCGCTCTTCTCTCAACGATCGCTTGTTCACGCTCGTTTGCCATAGTAGTTGCATGAACCAGATGTTATTGAGGAGTTGAATATTCACCCACGCCTCGGTGGGGCTGTCATGATAGGCTCGACCCTTATTGGGTCAATAAGTATGACTCAATCTAAATATTCTACAATTGATGGAAACCTCTTTGGTTACACCTAGCAAGGTTGCTACTCTGGTTGTCCCTTCCCACCTTTTTTGGAAGCAAAAAAAATAGCAAGAGAAGCATATAGTCTCGTGCTTTTTACTTCGATTGTGAAGAATTACTAGGAACACCCCCGACAGTTTCAAGGTTTGTTATTTCCTACCTTTTATGTCTTTAGTAACATTTCGAAACTCAAGGGTGTTCAATGTAATTTCCACAAGCACCATACCAAAAACATAGAAACAAGAGACCATGATCTGTTAAAAACATCTGCTCATTGCTTAATGATTTCTATTTTTTGGACGATATTTGAACCTATGAATTAAAGGTCCAACAGTAAAAAAGATCTCTGTTTAATGACTTCAAACAACAAAAAATAGTCAAAATTTGTCCTGCTTTACACAAAGTATAATTGAACCCCAAGTGGTAGTTCAACTGGTAGCAAAGACGAATTATAAACACAAATATCCTAAATTTGAATCTTTATAACCCCTTGAGGTTAGACCATGATGAATTTATCCCTCATGAATATCTTAATCCCAGTGTGGATGACCTACCTTTGATCGGATCAGAGAGAATATTAGTCGAGATGCACACAAGTTGGGCCGAACACCCCTGACTGTTGAACCCAAAAATAAAAAAGCATAATTGTTTGGTCTAATTTTCTTATATAAAATGCCGTCCCGGTGATTACATTAGCGAATATGTAATGGGTGTATTGGCATATGCAAAGGAAATTAGTTAGATGCTCTAAGAGATCCAAATTCCGAAAAGTATAGAATCATTAAATTGAAATGCACTGTCTAGACCATTTAAATGTGTGTTTAAATGTGTTAGTTTCAAGGTGTGTTTGAGCCATTTAAATGTATTAACTCTCAAAATTTAATAGGCAAAATAGACAATTTAAATGTGTGTTTGAGCCATTTGAGGTGATTTTTTAAAAGTGTTTTTAAGACTTTTGACTTCTCATAAACACTTTAAAAAAAAAAAAGTAGTATTTGGAACAATTTATTTCAATTACTTCCAAATAAGTCTAAAATAATTTGACCACTTAAATAAGTATGTAAGTAAAAGTAAAAAATAAAAAATAACTTTTACTTCTTTAAAATTACTTCTCTACAAAGCACTTTACCACCATTACCATCACTACTATCATCACCACCGCCCCACCATCCCCTATCACCCCACTATCACCACCACCGCCACCCCACCGCCATATTTGCCATAACAACCATCATCACTACCACTGTCGTCGTCACCCACCACCGATTGTTACTACTATTATCATCATCTCATTATTATATTTATTACCACTACCACCACCATTGTCGTCCATCACCACCATTCGCTATCACCCGCTACCACAACCCACCATTGTTGCCACCCTTTATCACCCACCCCTACCACACCTACCACCATCATCGTCATTCACCACAACCCACCATCACCGTCGTCCACAAGCATCTATCATCGTTGACCACCATTCACACCCCACCACGTCATTGTCCACCACCACAACCCACTGCCACCAATACCACCATCGTCGCCCCACCACCATGCCTACCAACTATTATCATCGTCGTACACCCTCACCCACACCCACCACCATCGTTGTCGTCACTCGTGGCTACCACTACTGTCATCATCCAAAACTCACCACCAACATTACCGTTGCCACCACCACTACCACTACTTACCCCTACTACAATCGATGTTTAAACTCCTTTTTATATCCTTTATGTTTGTGATTTGATTTTGGGTGTGAATACAAATATGTTTATGATTGATTATTTTTTTATTACTCTGTGTCTTCAGACACGAATAATAATTAGTTAATAAATGTTTCAAGTTAAACTTAGGTCGGATTCAAATTAATCTACCCAAAATACATGCCCTAAATCCACTGGTAAGCCTCTAGCCTTCCCTATTTACCTCTAGCTCAGTAACCTCTTGTCCCACTGAAACACACTCAAACCCTCCCAAAAAAATGTTATAAAAAAAAAACCTCTACTTGATGAATTGTACGTCTTGGAATAATATACAAATGTGAATTTTGAATTTTTATTGAACAATCCACTTTGAAAATATAAAATTAAAATAAATAATCTATATTATATACTAAAAGAGTCAATTTAAGATAGAGAGTGTTTCACAAGCTTTTTCCTTACAAATCAATTTTTTAAAAAAATATTGAATTATTTAATTGGTGTCCTCTAATTGAAATCTGACATGTATACACCTTTTTGACAACTACTACATTTTTAAATTTATTATCATTTTTATTAATTATTTTATCTTTTAATTTTTGTTAAATATTATTTTTTTATTACAGGGTATTCAGACTTGCGCCAACTATTCCCTTGAGCTTAGCGGTTGGCTACCATGACTTGAACTTGGTTAGAGTATGTCCCCAAAAGGATAAGGGTAGCTAACTTGTAGAAAACATAGGAAAAAATTGAACCTGCGGCCTCTAAATTATCAAAGATCAATCTCAACCACTGGACTATATGTTAGTAATTAATTTTGTAATATTGTTAGAATAAGTAGAAGTTAGGGTGGTGACGACGAGGATGAAGGGATATACGCATATGACATGGGACGACCACTAGTATTATATTATACAAGTTTGGGCATTAAAAATACGTATTTAGAAAGTTTTAGTCCTAGACTTTATTTTGGTTGGGGAAAGAGGATTCAGCAAATCTGGTGAACTACATTCGAGTAGAAGATAAAGAAGTAGAAAGAAAACCGAATCTATTACCCATGTACAACAAATATAAAACTTAAATACCAATCTATAGCCATTTTCAACATATTTACCAAACTACCGTTTTTTAAAAGCGGATTTAACAAATCCGATTTCATTTAAAAGCGAAAATACCAATTTTGACTTTATCTGAAAAGCAGAATTACTAATTCTGACTTCATCTGAAAAGCATAATTAGTACTTCTGACTTCATGTGGAAAGCGGAATTACCAAATCCGTTTTTGTTTTGCATCAAACTATGGCTGCTTTAAAGGCAAAATTAACAATTCCGACTTCATGTATAAAGTGGAATTACCAATTCCGATTTCATGGATAAAGCGGAATTACCAATTCCGACTTCATGTTGTAACGCTGAATTACCAATTCCGACTTTATATAGTATTTTAAGCAAAGACTAACCTATGTTTTAAAATGAAAGCTGAATTTGTTTAACCCGCTTTACTGAAAACGCATCTAATGAAAGTGTGTTTAACATATTCGCTTTCTGTGGTATGTTCCATTTTTACCCTTTCCAGCCCAAAACGTTGACCTGAAAAATTAATAACTACCCCGCTATCACACTTTTTGAACATATTGAAAAATTATTTTTACCATAATGAAAAATTAAATTACAAATGAAAAACCTACCCACTGAAACTATTATTATCAAAGAAAAGAATAGCAATCGTCTCCCCCAATCCCAACCAACAAACTCTAAATCAGGGGGAAAGAGATATTATAATTTTTCCCCGCTATCACACTTATTGAAATTATGGTATTTTTGGGACTATTTATATGTAGTCCCACAAATGAAAATTTCATTCTCACCTCTATTAAAGAATAAATAATAAAACTATTAAGTTCACCCTTTTTAATTTTCAAAAGTATTACCCATCATACCCCTCCCCACCCCACACAAACCGGGGAGATAGAGATTTTATTTTTTTTGCGATAAAAACATTCAAAAATGAAGAGACATTATATCTTTTGTTGAAATAGAACCATAAGATTTTATTTTAAACAAAATAATACAGACATATTAGTTAAAAATATTTTAAATGACGATCATATTTCCAACAACATAGTGGTGTGCCATGTAAGCAAAGAGTAACAGGGAGAAATTTTGCACAATGTTCATCATCAATTGATTCTTCAAAATCAGACAGTTTATTATCAGAAGCCAAGGATTGATCAAAGAGTTGCATTAATAGCTAAATTTGTGTCGTACATGCATTAACCCAATGCTCAGCTTGGTTGCTGAGATAATGTAGAGCAAAATAAAATAAATGATCTTTTCAATTTCCTCAGTTTTCCCAAGAAACAACCGGGGGGTTTGATGATTTTTTGAATAATTCAGCGTCCGTTAACCTATGCGGGATGGTCTCTTTGCTTGGTTTGTACTGGGTTTGTAATGCTCCTAAACACACGAGTGAAATAATTTTATGTACATGAGGTTATTGAAATTAGGGTGGCAATTTGTTTCGTATCATCCGCTTGTTGGTATTTTTGTGCAGTGTTTATGTCAAGATCTATTAATAAAAAGTTATTTAATATGTTCTAAATATTAAATATTAATTTAAATCATTTATTATGTATATTTAATAATCTTGACAATTATAGACACGATACAATCATATCATGTTGAATTCGTGTTAATGAGTCAGAATTGATGCCCCTAATTTAAAACCCACCTAAGAGTTGTTATGCAAATGGGTGGATTGAAATTAGCATTAAAATTACTAATTTGATTTTATATAACATCATGAGACCTACATATTTCTTCTACTCTTGTTCAACCATTCTCAAACATGCCATAGGGTAAAAATATATCACATTCTTATCCAAGCCTATCCTAAAAACCCAATTGCAGGAATTTTGATTGGACAACATCTTTTATTTTTTAGTAATAAAAACGTGACACATAAGGCTGAACCCGATCTCCCTTCCTTCAACAATTGGAATTTGCCTTAGACCGTGCTGTTGGATAGACACGTTCTTGCCTCTTTTGAAGGTAGCATATCGCTCACATAGTCAAAAAGAAAACTTTTTTGCAGCTTTTTTCGGTCATTCTTCGCTCAGCTCATGTATACAATCAATTTAACTACAAAAGTTCTCTTATTTCAGTATTTTTTTTTTATTTTCATAATCAATGGCTAAAAATTGAATCAAGCGAAGATTTGAAGATTTATAACCACAAATATTTTTTTTTCAGTATTATATCTAAAAAGCATTTTTTTTTTAATATAGTATCAAAAAAAAAAATATCCGGTAGCATAGTCTAATTCTTTGAGGAAGGGACCTAATTTCACTTGACATTTGCTTTGAGCCTTGGCCGGCCTATTCAAAATTATTTCCAACTCCTACCACAATAATTCATTCCACTTCATTATGGACACGTATGTTACCAATCTATTATAACTTATCAGGTAAGACAAGTGAATGTCAGTTAATTAGAATGTGTCAACTATGATCTGTTGATACGAACCTGATATAAATTTGACACATACAATTATAAAATTGACACGATTATTAAATACGTATAATAAATAATTTAAACTAATGTTTAATACTCAAAACATACTAAATCTTAAAACAAATACGACACGAATAACAATGGCCAACACGAAAAATACATGACACACGAGTCACACGAACACAATACGATTGACACCTTAATCTAGGGGCGTCCATGGGTCGGGCCGAGCCGGGCCTAAGTAGTGTAGGCCCAAGCCCTTACCCAAGTGAGTTATTCAGCGGGCCAGGTCGGGTTTAGGGTAGGGATAGGCTTATTGGGCACGCTTATTGGGCAGGCCTGCTCGCGAGTTTTTTTATATACAACTTCATTTAAAAATAATGAATATTTTTGTAACTTAATATTTGTGTAAATTATATTTTTAAAACAAAAATAGAGTAAAAATAGATAAAAATAAAATAATGAATAATTTTATTTTTAATTATAGGATGAACTACATTCAATAGAATAAATACATCTCAACTAGGTTGACACTTATTCACTTATTCATCATTTGCATTACTCTATTCTTTAAAACTTGTATGCTTAATACATGAAAAATAAAATAAGTAAAAATTGGGGCTAAGTCCTCCTTAAGGAACTTATAATGAGTTTAGTTCATCAAGAAAGCTTATTTGAGAATAAATATATTTTTAATCTTACTAATAAGTAGTTAAGTCAACTATTTTTTTAAAACTTCAAAATACCCTTCCTTGAAAGCAACTTTAAATTAGTTTCCTAACTTGAGAATTATTATCCTTAATTCACTATCAATGAAGATATGCTAATAAATTTTTTTACATAAATTTGAAATTCAAATTCAAAGAACAACTGGTACTCTCTCTATATATATATCCAAATTTTTTTACCATATTACTGTTCATGTTACTATTTTTATTGAATATGTTATTATTGTTATTTTTTCAAATATTAATACTCAATATTATTATTTTTTTGTATTTGAATATTATTTTTTTTTGCTTAAATGTTATTACTTTTTTTGTGTTTTATATTTTTGAAATGCACCGTCTAGACACATCATTTTCTTCTAATACCTGAAACCAAAAAAAATATCAGTTAACTACAATCGTTTCTTTCCACCAAGGAATGTAACCATACAACATACTGCCACAAAGTACAAACAGAACCCTATGACTAGACCATGACCCCCCCCCCCCCCCCCCAAAAAAAAAAAAAAACACCAACCAAACGGCCGGCGGTGGGAGTTTGTGGTGATGAAGAAATGAAGCAGGACTACACTTACAAACCAGGTAAGTTGAGGTGGGTGTTTTTTGAGCAAAAGGGCTTGATTTAACTGGAACTTTGATTGAGCCTTGCTGACCTATGAACTGACAACCAGGTAAGTTGAGGTTGGTGTTTTGAGCGAAGGGGCTTGATTTCACTGGAACTTTGATTGAGCCTTGCCGACCTATGAACTGACTATTCAAAGCATACATACAATTAAAAATATTGGTCTGCAATTACAAAGTTGTCGCCATGAGATACCAAAACACAGTTGTTCAAAGACTATAGTCCAAACTTGTCTACTTCTAACCGTAACATCACTCTCGATTGATATCCTATTGCGCTGACTCATTGGTGCACTAATAACAACAACAATTCTGACTCTGCTGATTTCTAGATAACAAGAACAAGAGAACAAGAGACCTACTATGAATTCTGTCTTGTTGTCTAACAAAGTATGTCTATAGGCATATAACGTTATAAACTAATACTCCAAAAATAAAAAGACAAGAAGTTATTGAAAAAGATGTGTATATAAAGGATCCAAGCCATCACAGTTTGCTTATCAAAACATTATGACAGAAGAAGTGAAGGTTTTCAGGACATGGTCAAGTCCATTTGCGCTGAGGATAGTTTGGGCACTGAAACTTAAGGGCATAGAATTTGAGACCATATTTTAGGATCTTGACAACAAGAGCCCTATCCTCCTCCAATACAATCCTGTTCACAAACAAGTTCCAGTGCTTGTGCACAATGGAAAGCCAATATTAGAATCACTTTTAATTCTGGAGTATATCGAAGAAAAATGGAAGCAAAATCCCTTACTACCTGAAGATCCCTATGAGAAAGCTACAGCATGTATCTGGGCAAAATTCAATGATGAAAAGGTAAACAAACACAGTTCTCATACAGATATAGGCTGACTTGCCCTGAACAAGAAATAACAATCAAGGCTTTGATATATTTGCTTAAGTTCAATTTCATAATTAACATCTCTCATGTTAATGAGTACACTTCAATGAGGAAGGGTGGACCAGATATCAACCTAATTTTACAATTTCAGATAAATTGGTATCCTCAAATTTAAACCCACAACATTATGGTTGTTGATCTGACACTTTTACTACTGCACTAGGCAACCTATTTCATTACATCTTAGTTCATTACATAAATTCTTGCATATAAACAAAAAGATTGTAGAGTACACAAAACTAATGCCTATAGCAGCTGGGAGAGAGGGGTGTAGGTTGTCTAACACCAGCTGACTTTCGGACTTGAACCCACAAAGACTCATATGAGAAGATTAGTACTTACCATTGTTCCAGATCCAACCTCCAAGGGTTGAAACCTTTGAAATCATACTCTATGATTGACATTTCTAACTAGCTCACAAAGTTACCTATGTTTTTCTCTTGAATGCAGCTTTTGCCTTCAGTATGGCAGGCTTTCATTAAACAAGGAACAGAGCAAGAAGAGCAATTGTTCCAGCTTGGGAGAACCTGAAATTGGTAGAAGAGCAGCTGAAGGGGAAGATTTTCTTTGGTGGAGAGAAAATCGGTTTTATGGATCTAGCATTTGGTTGGATAGCTAATTTCATTAGTGTCCTACAAGAGGTAACTACTCTAAAGGTGATTGACTCGGACAAATTTCCACTGTTATCAGCATGGTGGAGAAGTTTTCAGATGATCCAGTAATCAATGAATGTGGGCAACCTCGAGACAGGTTAAGCACTAAGTATGCGTGAGGCATACCTCGCAGCGGCTGCACCTAAATGATCCACTTCCTCAAGCTATTTCAAAACCTTGAAGTAGGACTTTCAAGGGATCGTGCCGTATTTTTTTCCCCGATCTTATGTTTCCCCGTAAATCTGTGTTCTTGTGGTGTTTGTGTTTTTGAGTCTTAGTTTCCTCATTCTCTTGTTATTGCCTATTGAATGGAAGTTAATTCCTAGCAGAGGGCTCGTAGAATTGTTTGAACAAAGATCCAATGATAAACCTCCCCACTAAAGATGATGTGCTTCAGTGTGTGCACTTACCTTGAAGGACTTTACTTGAAATTATGCAGTAGAGGGTCCTATCTTTGGTGTTTTCAAAGAATAAATGGCACGACTGATAATCTCATTATCCAACAAGTTTGAGTGAACACCACAGGCTCTATTTTCCCCGAGTGATTTAGCAACAAAATGATTCATATTGCACAATGCACATTCTGTTTATTTGCATTTTTTTAACTCCATTAGTGCCATTTTATTTGCATTTTCCGAAAATAAAAACTTAATGTTATTACATACAACATAGAAAAGCATAACAGTTTGGTATGGTAAGACAAGTTTAAGGATCAACATTGTTCATGGTTAAAGTCCTAATAGACTCCAGATACATTGATAAGGCATGTTTTGAACAAGATCAAAATTTCATCTTGGTGTATTGTTTTAGTCACCTAGGAAATGAAAACATTTCGATAACATAATGAAAACGAATAAAAAAATTGAGAATTTATATCCAAAATATTTTGAAACATTGATTGAAATAGATCAAAACATCTCAAAACATTCCGAAACAATGGTGGAAACATGCTGAAACATCTAAAAACATTCTGAGAAACATTGGAACTTCAATTCCATAACTAATTCATTTTGATCTCCTTGAAAATGGAAATATTTCGAATGTTTCAAAACGAAATTTTGATCCTTGGTTCAGAACAAAGCAAGCTGAATATAACAAATCATACTGCAATTTGGATGTGATCATACACATAGTTAGGTACCATTAATTTGCTTCATTCCTAAAGCAGGAAACAGACTGCAATAGTAACAACATAAACCAAGCCCTATCTCACCTTTTCACAGGACAAATATGAAAGAGACGAATGCAGCAAAAAATTGTAGAACTATAGTTGAGAGCATCTGTTATATTTATCCGTAAGATGAATATGTATCACTGCCTTAATGCTACACTATGCAAAGATCAAAAGAATTCTCATTTTTACCTATTGGATTATGCAACAAAAGAATTGTTGCCTGCAAAACATTGACAGAGAAGAGTACAATTTATCTATTGCACCCCATTCCTTATTCCACCTCTTTTATTTTACTCCAAATAAATTTTAAAAGCTCTACATGAGGAAGAAAAAGAAATATCAAACAGCAAAACAGTAACACGACAAATGACACAACGACACAATATTGGTTGTCAGGCAGAACTTTTCCAGAAAAGGAAACAACTACTGCATGAATGAAACTAACCAGTACCTGCCATGCTTTTTTTCTCATCCCTACCCTTCATCAATTAGTCACGCTTACTTGATTAGTGGCTTTGCATAAAGTCTTCAGTTTCTGGTGGAAGTCCTTCCCTACAACAATCTACCTCAAATCATGAACAAATCTCACCTGCAATACCAAAAGTTGGAAATATTCCACGCACCAGATGCTAATATGAAAAATTTCATGGCTCTCATGATACTCTCTGGATAGATGGAATTTGTGGAAAGTTCCTTACTGATTACCTAAAGTGGTGCACTGTCTTGATTCTACAAATTTATTTTGGACCATGTGTCCACACCTATTAAAAGGTCCAGGGGAGTAATAATTGTAAGGCCATCAAGTACAATCAGGATTCATCTTGGGATCCAAGTCCAACAATTCAAGCAGTTCGAATCCAATTCCATCAGGATTTTACTTTTCAGGTTTATATGCCCAGTGCAGATGGATTTGATATCTTTGGAACACCCAACTGTAGGATCATAAGATCAGGATTAGGATTCTAATAACCACAATTGCTATTGAATTGTCCAAGTCCTAGCACGTCAAATAGGTTCCAAAGTCTCAACCAGCCTCACAAGTGAACCATGAAGCAAAATAAAGCACCTTTAGACACCCTCATCGCCTTCCTGTGATGATCATGTCAAATACCATTTCCATGCTGTAATTGCTAAACTAAAATGTAATCATGGATGCATTCTCTCTTGCTTGGAAATAGAATTTGGAAACAGGTTCTAATCTTGGATCCAGTATTCACAATCTGAGGCACTTAACAAATGCTAAATTTCCAATGCTTCCACCCAATAAATATTTGACCTTTACCAAAAAACCAAACTATGCTAAGAAACAAAATCTTTATGAGGCATTTCTTCAAACAAATTGTGCTCTCTCTCTAACTCATTAAGCTTCACGTGCATTGTAATCAAATCATTACCAATATACATATCCAAGCAAAATCCCATTTCCAATAAATAATCATGAACTATTTTTCCCATCTCACAATCCAATTAATAAACACAGGCATTTAGAAACAAAAAGAAATATCTCCAATTAATTTTCACATCTCTGTGTAAAATTGATAGCCTTGGATAACATCCAATTATGGTTCATAGCCATTGTTTTGTTACTATGTGAAACTCCGCAAAAAACTGGCAAAACAGCAAGGGGGTCTTTCAATTGGGTGTGTTTGCTCATGAGGTTGCTGAGAAAAAGACAGACTGGTCGAATGTCAAAAGGGATTATAAGCAAATGGACTTTGTGGAGATCTCCAGATTGACTTGGTGAAGAATGGTGATACTGTTTTTGAGAATGTGACGTTTGATTTCATAAACCTAACTTGCATAAGTTTGCTGTTTTCATGAGGTGAAACTGAGGTTTGGTCTCTATAGTTTGAATGGGATGCTTAACTTCTTTACCGTTGGAAATGGTGTTTGGTCACAAGTCTTAGCAGTATCTCGTGCCCTTTCAATTGGATCGTAGGTCAGGATAGTGGCTAAATAGGAAAACTTGGTGGTCAGGTTGGGGTGGTCAAAGGAAAATAGAATTTGTGTTCATTATATCTTCAATTATTCAAATTTATGTCTTGTGGTTGGGCACGTGATCATTTCCATTGGCAAAAAATTGCTGGAAAAGTGATAAATATATGGCATATTAAAATTTTATGCCCCTTTTAGGTGCAGAAATCACTATTAGATTACATATTGACAAACATAATTAATTAAGATGAAGAGAGAGATAGAGAGTCACACTACATTCTCTGCATATAAAATTGCAAAGATAAAAAATTGTGTCTGATATTGATCACTGTTTGGTGCAATCCATAGGCTTAAAGGTAATCATCTTCTTCTTTAGGTCATAGCCCACATAGAAGTGCTAGGTTACCATAAATGGCGATCTCTCCAGCTGGGCCCATATGGAAAACAAGCTAGTCCTAACAAAGGTGTTCAATGGATTCAACTTCAAGTCTCCACCCTTGAAATGCATAGTAATAATAGGTATAATTCAACTTAGAGTAGCACAAACTTAGCATCAATTTCGGATCCTTGACTGGTCTGGCCTTGATCGTATTTCACTACAACAAATTGTTTTTCAGCGATGAGTTTTGATGACGAACAATAAAATTTGTTGTAAAAAAGTGATTTTCGACAATAATTTCAAATGTTTGTCGTAGTAAATTTTTTATAATATTTTTTGTGACCAGTTTTTGTAGTTGTCGCCAATAATCTTCACAAAAAATGTTCCCTCCAAAAAAAATTGCTAAATGCTAATTTTATGGGCGACAAAAAAAAATTATCACCAAAATAATTCTTCAATTGCTTAATTTTTGTCAAATAACGAAAATAAGAAAATAAAAACAATAATACTTAATGAAAATACATGTTTGTCACAGAAAAAAAGTTAAAATTTATTTTTTTTTGGCGACAATTTATATTTGGTCGCAAAATATCACTACAAGAAAAAATTTTACGGCAACAACTTTTTTGCGAAGTGTAAGAAAAATTGTCGCAAAAAAAAAACATTTTACGATGTGTAAGACAAACCAATATATTTTGTTTTTGTCCCACATCGTCAAATGAGGTGAGATGGGGAGGATTGACTAGCTTTTAAAAGGCAGTGATCTCTTGCCTTTTTTTTTTTTAGCCTTAAAGTTTGATTTTTATGTGAGATTTGACTAGAAATTCTTCTTTTTTTAGGTAAATACAGTTGATAGTAAAAAAAAGTGGATATAATTTGTTGATATAATTAAAATTTGTTGATATAATTTTTTTAAAATTAAACGAGTCGTACCGTGTTACCCGTTTATAAAATTTGTTCATTTGTTATTTGGCGTCAAAAATATGTTAGTCGCAAAAAATGTACCTTAATTTTCAACGACAAATATTATGTCATCACCAAAGAGAAAAAATATGACCATAATATAATTTTTTTTCGACGACGAAGGTTTTTTTGTGACAAGTAGATAAATTTTTAAGCGATTAAGTTTTTTGTCACTGATAATCTATTTTAGCAACGATATTTTAGTTGGTCGTTAAAAACTTTAAGCGGCGAGCCTGCCGCTACAAATTGGTGATCAAGTTTTTTTGTAGCAAAAAACTTTTAGCGGTGAATTATTCACTTTTAGCGACGACTTTTTTGCCGCTAAAAACATTTTTCTTGTAGTGTTTTTCACGGCTAACACTAACCGGCTGTAGAGATCTGGTGGAAAGAGGGTCAGGGTTGAACCAGAGTCAATGACAATGTTACCGGCCTGAGCTAACTTAGAAGCATTTTAATGAGGCTGAGGACATGTAAAAGTCCAGCCTTTTGTTTGCAACACTGATTCCTTCCAGTGTCAAGAAATAGAAAGCATATGGGAATTTTGAGATTATTGGAGTTGAAACCACCCCATGCCCTGAAACCACACCACTACCTCCAAAGTTCATTTTGCCGGCCATGGTGTTTTGTGTAGACATTGGCACCAAGCAATAAGAAAATTTGCCTCCAATGGAAGATCCCATCTATGAGATAAGCGAAACTTGACCACCTCCGAGGCCAACTATGCCAGCTCCAGCATTGCTAAATGTGCCGCCATTGTCATGTCCATAGCCAAAAATGATGTCGCGGAGGGTGGTGGAACCCAATTTTACTGTTTCAGTGGCGAGATCACTGCGATTGAAAGATTTGTCTCCATAACTGACTGAGTACTGGCAAGTATTCGTAGTTGGGAGGCAAGAAGTTCTTGGAAAAGATAGGCATTGTTTTGAACCACAAGGTACCACTTTATATGAAGAAGAACTGTTTGGGCTGAAGAGATGAGGCTTCTAGTTGTAGCATTGTGTCCATATAAGGTCACTACCAGTATCGACAATTGCAGGAATTTGAACCGATGGGGTCCCCATGATATCTTCATGATATATTCTCCACCATTGGGGGTTACATTGGCTGAAGCTGATAGGGGAGAGAATGACATGAGACGATGGACACGGGGAAATGAACGTTGCAAAGCATTGTTCAGGCGTTGTGAAGGAGTTAGAGAAGGGTTGTGGAATGGAGATTTTGGCAAGTCTCGGTGTATTAGATCTACAGTGAAACCGCCATTGTTAGCTTTTGTGATGGAGAATCTAGAGACAAATATGATGGATATTGCAAGAGATATGAAGAAAAATGAGTGAAATGATACCATGGTTGCCATGGTTCTTTGAGAGAGGGACAGGAAGTGTGCATGAGGTTGGCTTGTATGAAGATTAGAATGAGCATTTATAGTAAGAAAAGATTACTTGGGATTAACTTAGTTCTAGATTTTCTAGGGTATATCTATATAATAAAATAGAAGGCATTTCAAATTTCCAAAGATATAAAAATAACTTTTGTATTTCGCGGTTTAGATAATTTTTTAATTAATCCAAAAATCAGTCTAATGGCTAAAAATCATTGCCGAAAATTAAGTTCTAGGCCAATATATCTCACACGTCTTTACTTTTTGCCCCAAGTGTTGTCCACTCTCACGTGACGTCTACTGCCCTCTCACGTCTTCCACTCTCTCATGTCTCCGTCTTTATCACTTCTCTCCCATCTATTGGCCTTCTATAATTCTTCTTCCCCCCTCTCTTGCATCTCTCTCACTTGCAGCTCCTTTGGTTTCATTACGAAGGATGGTGACGTGAGCCATTTTTTTAAAATAAAGATTTGTACGTATTATTATTATATAAACTGTGTACATAGATTGATATTATCTAAGGGTCGTGTTGTCAGAATATATTTTGCCCATTTTATTTTGAATAGTGGGTCTATATTAAGTGGTGACTTTTTTTTTTTTTTATACATTGCTTTCAAGTGCAATTTTTTTTAATATAATGTCTTCAAGTACGGATAATGACTAATAGTTGATATGATGTACATTATGTGTATATTGTTAGAGCTTATTTTTATGTTTTATATTTATATTTTTGAGCATAAACTAGTGTGGGTAATATTGTGTTTCTTTCAATCTTCCCCCCCCCTCTCTCTCTTCCTCCCTTGTTCTTTCTCTAATAAACCCTAATATCAACTTTACATTTTAACTTAGATGATTTGTTGTTATTCGATCGTCATAATGACGTGGTATTACTGTTGATGAATATTTACTCCAACTCGAGATGATATGGTGAAGAGTAAATCCTAGATATGCTTGAAAGGTTAACATAAAAAATCCTTGAATTAATGACCTTTTGACCACAATTCACAATGGCATGTATGCATTTATGATGACAAAAAGCAACACATATTTTTTCCACATAAGTATTATCAGCAACTCATGATAATTACTTGAATAAATGACAAATCTAAAACTCAAATTACAACTTAATGACCAATATTTAAAAAAAGAAGTAATGATTTTTATTAAACACTAGATTTCAACTCATTCCACATGTCTATCACTATAATATGAAAAGTCAAAAGAAAGAAATCTTCAATTCAAAACTTATACATTGACATTATCCATGGTCATATCATTGATACTATCACAACGCCGTATCATATTTAGCCTACAATTTTAGTTGATTTATTCTTTTCTTTTCTTTTTTTTATTTTCCTTTCTTTTTGGACAAGAAATTATCGGTCTACCTCTCCACCAATTATAGGATGAAACTTTCACATTACCCATAGCTTCAACCCAAAGATGCGGCTATTTAAGGGAATCGTCAAATAACCTCTATATAGAGAGAATACCTACGTTCTTAAGATAAGATCTCTCCTACTCATCTAGTACTAAGCTAGGCTTTGGCTTCCCAAGCTTATCGAGCAGGACCTCAGCCTCCATTCAGCCTAGACAACGCCATGTTCATTTAAGGTTACAATACTTGCTTCTAAAGCTTGCACCTTAATCAAGTTGGCTTCGCACATTCACAACCATAATGGTAAGTATGCAGTATGGAAAGTACTTAAAAAAAAACTTGTGGAAGCAGGGACTAACATTTTGGTGTTTCCTGAAAAGAGAAACTCCCAAATCAATTGAGACCCAAAGCTCACATGGCAACATATTCACTACCAATATCAAAGCAAGATTCAGCACTCGATTTTTGAGAAATAAGAAACAAGTAAATAAACTATGCTTCATTTTAATCCAATCATTGTTTTCGAAGATAGAAGATGGTGGTTTCAATTCCACAAGGAAGGAAAAGGCACTATTTGGTAGATTCCATATAAAATACAGATTTTTTTCACAAACTGATCTCCTCACCTTGCTCACGAGCAATAGAAGCCAAAAGGATTCCAAGATCATGATTCAAGAATGTTAATGCAGTTTCACACTCTGAGATTATTCTCGTGACAGAAGAAGGCTCACCAACAATTGTTTCAGATAACCCAACAGCCACTGCTGCATGCAAGTCTCGAAGATTCTTTAGGTTCCCAAGGAACTGCCAGATAGGAGAACAAAGGGATGCCTCAGCACCAAACACTCTCAAAAATAAAGTACATTAGGTAAAAGTACAAAATCTAAGGCCAGTATTGGTCCTATTGGATAGCGCCAACCTCCGGTGACCACAATATTTTCCAACAGAAGCCAAGCAACAAAGACATCGCTCAGAAATTTTTGGAAACCTTTGTTTGAATTGCGTTATGGTGGTCTGAGCAATTATGTCTTTCAATTTAAAGCAAAATTTTGTCGTATTGCTTACTCATATTCGCTTTATTTTTGCCTTTGGATATGAGCAAATCAACAAAACATATTCATAATGAAGTTCCATAGTGTATGCCCTTTGTTGATGGCATAGTATTGATTGAGGAATCTAAATTAGGAATTAAAACTAAATTAGAAGCATGGAAAGACGCTTTGCAATCAAAAAAATTTGATATAAGTATCAAGCAATTCAATACATCCAATACAAATTTCATCCAAGAGACCTCAACAATACCTTCAAGAGCGTCTTGTACGCCTCCAGCAATCTGTTAGCAACTGGCCCAAACCCATGCAGTTGAGGTACCTCCATCATGTGTGTCCATGGATGAATTTCCTGCAAATAGCAGAATTATGAAAACATATACATGTATGTACATGTCATCACATTCATATAAGCACATTGAAAATACACACAGACGGCTATTACAAGAAGTTTCTGCGCAAAACCTCTTAACAATTAGAGTAGTACCATAATAGACACAAATCCACATGATCTTGCATATCAGCATATAGATCCTTTGTCTTAAACATTTTCAACTAATGATAAAGCTACATCATAATCAAGAAACCATGTGAAGTCCCACCAGATAGAATTGTTTCTTAATTCATCATATACTGAAAATACTTTGGAACTTAGCCTCTAAAAGAACAGCATCCATTGATTGACTTGGTTCAGACTCAGAAGAAACTTGAGATGACAGCATATCAAGAATATAAAGTGAATGTGAGACCAGAAAACAACCTTGGTGTAAATCGTATTGAAGGATCTTGAAGTTTCTAAAAATGATTCTAGATGTGCTCGCAGTTTTGTTTCCACCTCCGCATAATCTTCATATGGATTATACAAATGCTAGATGGCAAAAACACAAAAATGAATGTCAACCAGGCACAATATTAACATCATAAATTTACTGTACAAAACTAATTAGGTGAAGGAAGCTGATCACGATGCTAAGTAATGTTGCATTATAGAAGGCAAACAGTGTCAGCTAAGGAGTTGGGACAAACCAAATCATCAACCATCTCTTGAAGACTCAAAATTCTATTTGATTGATCAGAAAGCTGTTTTTCCAAATCAGATATATCTGGCGTGCAAGTGAACTTTGATTAAAGGAACAGAAAGTTACTATACCTAGCGGAGAAAAGAAACTCAGAATCAAATAGTAATTTTAGCATGTGAATACGAACAAAAGCTCTACCACAAAAAAAATAAAATTGATCAGACTATATCTTCCATCTAATGCACAAGCAAATGACACATGCCATTTCTATGGATATCATATATCAGTTTCAGATACACCAAGTATTATCCAAAAATTGAGCAAATATCATTATAAACAAAACCCAACAATTATGAGATTACCTGAGTCTATTTGACAACCTTCAGTAAGTTATAGGCATAATTAGTGGAGTTTTGTTAGTTCTTACTTCCTCAAGTGAATTTACTAGGGGTGTTTATTTCTGCTCTAAATGTGCAACTATTTATCTCCTGAGGATACTCTGTCCTTTGTCCTCATGTGGGTGTGTCTGTCAGATATATGTAATCCCTATATTGAATGTCAAGAAGACAAGCCTAAATATTCTTTCCAACATCCTCCTTTCCTTTCCTAGGGTAGACTGGTGTTTATATATAACAGGGTGTTCAACATAGGCACTTAAAACGAGGACATATGATGAGAATCTAATATACAAATATAGGGTTTAAAGGAATGAGCAGGTTTTATTGCTGGTTGCATATTCAACAGAGGCGTGTTTAATTCCAATCCTCAACTATTGCATGTCCAACAAAGATATGATGAACTCCAAGAGTTTATGAGAGAGGATTTCAAATGCACATGTACGCATTAGAGGTCTTTCAAGTGTCATAGTAGCAAAAATAGTCCACTATGATCACCTCTTGCATGGAACTAACTAGTGTGCAAGATTGTTGCGAAAACCGAGCATACATGCATAGTACATGGATATAAAAAATTAGGAAAATATTTTATAGTGCATGTTTTAATATGTATGTAACTATAGAAAAAGATGAAGTGATTCCAGTAAGACTAATGATTATTTCAAGCAGATAGAAATGGTATGTTGATAAGCAATCGAAACATTTAAAATTTGTGATGGGTGATACTTATGTTGATAAGCAAATTAGACATTTGAAGATCTACAATGAGGGGTTAGACATTTATGAGAATATGACACAAAAAATATGCGTTGAGATTTGGAAAGAAGGAAAAATTTAGTCTGAGAAACATTGGACCCTATAAGATTCTAGGAAGGGTTGAAGCTACAGCTTATCGATTATATTTACGTTTGGAGTTGTCTCGTTTACATAACATATTTCATGTTTCTATACTCCAGAAGTATATACTCAACCCGTCTCATGTAATGGTTGAGCAACCTTTAGAGTTAAAAGAAAATTTGACTTACATTGAGGAGCGAGTACAAATTTTGACTCATCAAAAGAAGGTATTACGTAATAAGACCAATCTGTTAGTAAAGGTCTTGTGGAGGAGTCACTCACTTGAGGATGCTACTTGAGAAATTGAGGAGGCTATGAAAGAGTAATATCCTCATCTGTTTTCATCACATAAGTAAATTTCGGGGGTGAAATTTTATTTAGGAGGGGAGAGTTGTGAAACCCGAGCATACATGCATAATACGGGAATATAAAAAATTAGGAAAATATTTTTATAATGCATATTTTAATATGTATGTAATTATAAAAAAAATTAAATTAAATTAATAAAAAATCGAATTTAAGATATTTACGAAAATGTCATTGCATGGCATTTCCTTCCAAGTTGCCTGGCTACACCAGGAGGCTCCCCATCACTCTGCAACAGTCTGGAAGGTTTGAGAGGCTACTAAAGGCCTCTGCTGAGTGTGTGGATTAGGTAGAACCAGTGGGAAGAGAGAGAAACTGAAGAGAGTAGTTAGAGAGAGAAAGAGAAAGTGTGAGGAGTAAATTTTGAGAGAGGCTTATTCGAGCATCAAGGGGTAAGTTTCTAGCCAAATTAGGATGCTATGAGTCCATTAATGATGCTTAAAACCTATTTGAGCATCAATTTTCATTTTAAAATTTTTGGGTTTTAGTTGATATATAAATGGGTTTGAAGTTTGGTTTGATTTTAACTTGAATTGTTGTTTGTAAATGATTTATGGGTGTTTGTTATGAAAATTAAAGGTGGTTTTACGGGGTTGTCGTGGTGTGTGGTGGTGGGATGAAGAAACCCTCATGGGTTTGAATTTTAAATTTTTGATTTTTAATAAACTTGATTAAGCTTTGGAATAGGACTGGGGTCTTGCTAATTTGGACCCAAGGAATCCATTTTCGGCTTCGAAATTGGATTTAGAGATTGTTTAGGGGGGGTCAAACGGTCAGTTGCAGGTCTGGCCTTGTTTTGAAAATCAACTTTAGAGCTAACTTTGACCACAAATTCGTAGAGTTTGAGGGAACTTTGAGGAGTTTGTTTTATATGGTTTAATACTAGGTTTGTAAGAGAGCAATTTAGGCTCTTGAATCACTGAAAAATCTTGAGAAACGATGGACTTATGGGCGTCCAAAGTTGGTTCATTGGCTGAAAATCATGTTAGAGTCAGCCGAGGTAGTATCTTTACCAAGTAATTAGAGTTTAGAGAGAGAAGCTCTGACTTCTCTCTAGGATTTTCAAAATTTATGAGTGACGTACCAAGTTCTTCCAACATTCCATCAAAACCACTGGATTTACAAGCTGTTAACCCACCACAAACACAGCCCACCTATGTTTCTCTCTTCAAACAATCATCCAAACCTGTCTTTGTGGAAGATCCTTTACCCAAGATTGAAAAGCCTATCATTTTTTATGAGGGGGAACCAGCCTTTTACTTCACCAATGAAGAGGTTAAACAATCATGTTTATCCCTTCAATATACGTTGATAGGCAAGTGTGCCTATGGCAGACCTAGTTTGGGCGTGATCCGAGAAGTAATAAGATCTAAATGGGGATTAAAAGGTGAGTTTGAGATGGTTTCAATAGACCCAAGGCATGTGTTGATACATTTTGAAAAGCAAGAAGACTATGTGAAGACGTGGTTAAAAGATGCTACTATAATTGAAGATTACTTATTTAGATTTTTTAAATGGTTTCCAGCGTTTGTACCAGGGATTGAGCCATCCATTGTGCCTATGTGGATATCATTACCTGGATTACCTCTAAATTTCTTAAAGAAACCGTTTTTGGAATTGCTGGTAAAACCCATAGGCAAAGTTTTGGCATATGATTAGGGGACGCTCTCTTTAGCCAAGCCTGGGGTAGCAAAGGTATGTGTGGAGGTAAACCTTCTTGCAAATAATCCAAATAGAATCTGGATTGATATGGGGGTTGAGGATGCAAGATAGCAGCAGATAGTTTACGAAAGAAACAAGAAATTATGTAAAAGCTGCAGGAATCAAGGCCATGATGAACTTTAATGCAGGAAGAAAAAGCCAGCAGAGAAGATGATGATCCCAGATGGAAAGAATTCATTCCCAAAATTACTAGGAGACGAAAAGGAAACTATGGCTAAGAAAAAAGGAAAGCAGGTCCTAATTGCAGATTCGAAGGAAACGCAAAATCTTATTATGGGCAACGGATTTAAGGAAAGACAAGGCAGTGGGAAAGCACAATTGCAGTCAAGACATGTAAATTTTCATAAACAAATAAAGGGAGTCTGGAAGAAGCAGCAGCAGAAGCCGAAGAAGGATAATAACCCAAGTAAGGAAACAGTAGCTGTATTCGGGAAAGAAGCAGAACCAGTCTTGGAAAGAGGGAATATTGAAAAGGAAAATTCAATTTTGATCCTGGAAAATGGGGAGCATTCTGGTACAGTGAATTCAAATGATAATGGAAAGGGAAATCCTCATAAGGAAAGTGTTCCAATTCAAGATTTTGAGAATCCTTCGTTTCCAAATACAAACTTGGTTGTTGAGATTGAAGAACATGTAGAGCAAAATGGTTGTGATTTGCCCAAGGCCTCTACAGACGATCAGGTCCAACAGAATGGTGATGTTCCGGTACCGATAATTTTAGATGACCCCATTGCTTGTCAATAAGTATGCAGAACTGGATCCATTTCCCTCTTTAATTGTAAATTTACCATTCCCAAGCAAAGCTGTGCAGCATCCCACCTCGAGAGAGATGCCTAATTGTCAGCATCCCTCTTTGGATTCTACATTTTTGGTGGAACACCAATACGCCTGTCAAGAGGGTACATTGATTGTTATGGATGATGAATGTGGACTACATCGTACAACGGAGCCACCAGATAGGGGATTTTATTCAGAAGATGAGCTTACTAGTAGGGGTGACGAAGGACTGGTTAGTGATACTCAAGAATTGGAATCAGATACGGAGCAAAGGCAAGAGCTTTCTGGAGTAGGTATGGTTACTAGATCAAGGTCTAGCAAGATTTCCCAATCTAAAACTTTTTAATAATTAATATGATTACATGGAATGTGAGGGGGGCACATCAAGAGGCTTCTAGCATGAGGCTCAAGAAGTTAGTGAAGATGCATGACATTTCTTTAGTCTGTCTTTTAGAGCCAAAGTTACTTCCTTCTAAAATGCATGGCTTATGTAATAATCTGGGGTTTTCATCATATTTAGCTAACCCATTAGCTGAAAAATACATATGGGTGATTTGGGATCATAGAGTGAAGGTTTCATTAAAATATGCTCATGAACAGGTTTTAACGGTGGAGGTATCATACATGGGTTCAGTGCCTTTTCTTTTCTCCTTTGTCTATGCTAAATGTGAGCATATACAAAGAAGAGAATTATGGGCTCATTTGTCTGGACTACCAGTTTCTAATGCTCCTTGGATGGTGGTTGGTGACTTTAATACAATCGTCTCTTCAACAGAAAGGAAAGGTGGTGTTCCAAGTTTGTCAATTATGAGTGATTTTATTGATTTTATAAGCCCTATGGGTTTGCAAGATTGTGGGTATGTAGGATCTACTTTTACATGGTGTAATAACCATCAAGGTAGATCACGAATGTGGCAGAGATTGGATAGGGCTTTGGTGAGTGTGGAATGGAGGAGTAGATTTGTAAGTATTGTGGTTGAACATGCTGGAATAGTGAAGTCTGACCATTGCCCTTTAATTACCAAATTTTCGGAGATAGACTCTCAAGCAAGGATTTCTTATTTCAAATTTCAAAACATGTGGATTGAACATCCTGGATTTATGAAGTTAGTAGAGTTTTATTGACCTACAAATTATTCGTCTAACCCTATTGAGAACCTCTTTTTCAAACTTAGAACTTTGAAGTTTCAGTTAAGAAGATGGAATAAGGATACTTTTGGTAATGTTTTTGAGAATATAAAGCGGTTGGAGAGTAGTCTGGTCCAGGCTGAATTGCAGGTGGAAAGGTCGGATACAGAGGCAAATTATATGGCTTTGCTAGAAGTGAGGCAAGAACTGGAACAAGCTTTGAGAATAAAGGAGATATTTTGGAAGCAGAGAGCTAATGTGAAATGGGCGATGGAGGGAGAACGGAATACTAAATTCTATCATACTATGGCTAAAGGTAAAACAACGAGGAATAGAGTTTCTAGAATTAAATATTCAAATCATATTTGGCTGGAGGATGATCAAGCAATTGCGGACTGTGCGATGAGTTACTAATCAGCTCTATATTCTACTGAAACACATGTTATGGAGAAGGAGCTGTTTAACATTATCCCCAGGATAGTGACTGACGAAGACAATGCTTCTTTAATGTCAAATGTTACGTTGGAGAAGCTTAAGGAGACTGTTTTTGCGATGTCCATTCATAGCGCTCTAGGACTGGATGGCTTTACGGGTCAATTTTTTAAGACTACATGGGAGGTAATTAAGATGGATTTATTATCTGCTGCAAATTTTTTCATTCAAAGGGGAGTTATTCCCAGATCAGTGAATGCTACATTGTTATCCCTTATACCAAAGAAGGAAAATCTTGTTTCTTGTGATGAATTTCGACTGATAAGTTTATGTAATTTTGTGTATAAGGTATTCACTAAGATCCTAGCTACTAGACTTGGGGAAATTCTTTCTAAACTTATTTTAGAAGAGCAGCAAGGATTTTTCAAAGGAAGGAATATTGGGGACAGCATTGCCATGGCTCAATTTATGGTGAATGAATTGGATAGGAAGGTGGAGGCAGGTAATATTATTGTTAAATTGGATATGATGAAAGCATTTGACAAGTTAGAGTTGGATTTTTTTATTGAAAACTTTGAATAGTTTTGGTTTCTCTACTGCATTCCAGAATGTCATCAGTAACTGTCTTCATAATCAGTTTGTTTCTTTGACTATCAATGGGGTTAGGCATGGTTTTTTCCAGAAGACAAGGAGACCCGTTATCTCCTAGTCTGTTTATTCTGGCAGAGGAGGTACTAAGCAGGGGTATGGCGGAGATCTTTCATAAAGGGCTTATTAAACACTTTCACACAGGAAGAGGGACAAGATTTCTCAGTCACTTGCTTTTTGCAGATGATACACTTATCTTTCTAAAATGGAATAAACAATCAATGATGAATTTGTTGAAGTTTGTTGCAAGGTATGAAGAGGCGTCTGGATAGAAAGTGAATAAATTGAAGAGTTCATTATATTGCTCAGCTAAGATTCCACATGTTCGGCAGACTATGCTCTCACGGGTGGCAAACATTCCTCTTAAAAAGTGTCCTCTGTCCTATTTAGGATGTCCAATTATTAAAAGAAGAGCTAAACTTATCTATTTTGAGGATTTACTCTATAAGTTTCAAGCTAGGCTACAGGGTTGGTATACTAAACTCCTATCGAATATGGGGAGGATAGTCTTGATACAGTCAGTTTTAAATTCCATGCTAATACATTTGTTAAGTTCGTTAAACCTGCCCAAGGGAATTATTTCAAGAATGAATTCAATCATGACCTCTTTCCTGTGGTCTGGAAAAGCAAATACCAGGAAGAGACACTAGTGTTCATGAAAGAATATTACCATGCCCAAGGAGGAAGGAGGTTTGGGATTTCGTAAGTTTGAAGAGGTTCAGCAAGCATTTAGAATGAAGCAGGTATGGGGTTTGCTTAATGGGAGATCTCTGTGGGCTAAATTCTTTGTGGATAAGTATTGTAATAAGGGCCATTTGTTGAGGAGTCCACGACATAGTTATTCTAAAGCTTATAGAATGTTATATCCATCGTTTGAGGAGGTTGTTAATAATTCGTTGAAGTTGGTAAGTAGAGGGGATGAAGTAGATTTCTGGTGTGATAACTGGTCACAATTGGGGCCACTAATTCATAGAGCCTCTTCTGCTCCTTTGAATTTTCCCTATCTTTCACAGGTGCTTGTTCAAGGCAGATGGGATTTTAATAGAGTGAGACAACATATGGATGAACAGCTTATATAGGATGTGATTGCTTTGCAAATTGAATTGTCAGAGAGGGCGGATCAGCTTATTTGGCAACATACTACAAGGGGGAATTTCACCATTAAATCAGCATGGAACCTAATACAAAGTATAGGTCAACAAAATGTTCAGGCTTCTAATATATGGAAACAGGCTACACCTCCTAGTGCACAGCTTATTGGTTGGAAGATATTGAGGAAAGCTTTACCTATGGACTCTGTATTTCAGTCTAAGGGGGTTGTTTGGCTAGTAAATGTGTTTTTTGCTTTAAGGATTGTGAATCGGCAGCTCATATCTTCATTAACTGTCAATATGCATCTTCGATTTGGGGTACATTATCTGAGCTTTTGGGTATTCAGCTTATTTCTCAGGAAGGGCCCCTTATAGGGTTTATGAGGTTAATTAGGATTTACAAGAAATCTTCTATGGCTCACTATTTGTTAAGAGGTTTACCTCTACTGGTTTATTGGCAGCTATGGAGGGAAAGGTATAGGAGGCTTTTTGAAAATCAGAATACTCATTCTTCTTCTCTGTTGAAGTACGTTATACACTTCTGGAAACTACAGGTACACAATATCAATCCTAAGGTGTTGGATTCAGAGAAAGATTTGGTTTTATTAGATGCCATTAATGTGAGAAGGTCTAATACAATTTTAAAGCAAGTTAAATGGATAGCTTGGAGGTTCCCACATGAGGGAATGATGAAATTGAACATAGATGGAGCTTCAAAAAGGAATCCAGGTATGTCAGGAGGAGGGGCCATTCTACGGAATTCTACTGGGCAATTTGTTCTGGCAGGGTCTTATTTTTATGGTCATTATTCTAATATGGAGGTAGAAATGAGGGCTTTATTGGATAGGTTACAATTGATAAGAGATTTTGGATTGTTGGATTATTCATTCCTCATTGAATCTGATTCTAAAATACTGGTGGATATGGTCAAGAACAACAGTCAGACTTCTTGGAAATTTTGGAATGTCTTTCACCAAATTCGTTCTATTCTTTATGGTTTGGACTATCAAATTAAGCATTCTTATCGTGAAGGTAACATGGTGGCAGACTCATTGGCTAATCAGGGTGCTCTGACTAAAGTCTCTTCAACTTATTCGTCTCCAGATACTGTTCCTACTACTACTAGACTTCTGATGTTGCAGGATAGAAGGAAAATTAAAAATTTAAGGCAAAGACTCATAAAGACAGATCATATTTTAGAGCTTGCAGGTGGAGTGACATAACGACTCAAATAAAGAAGAATATGCAGGATTAAGCTATGGATCATAGGCATTCAAGGTGGGGGATTGTACAGATACCGTTGTCATTTGAAGGAGGATCTTCTATCTCAATTTTACTGCTTTGTTTCCTTGATATGGTTGGTCTGTTGGTGGATTGCTATATTGTTCGTAAGTGCTGATCTTTCAGCAACTCATGATTGTTGGCATCTCTCTCGCTGCACGTCTATCTTCTTCATGGCTTCAAGAAGGGGAAGCTTTGGTCTGCAACTCTGTTCTCAAGCCCAGGCTTTAGAGTTTGATGGATCAGAACCCTCTGACTACTGGAATCCCCTGCAATCTTCTTCAAATCGCTGGATATTCATCTTCTCCTTTCAATTGCTTATCTGGAGGGATCCATGGCAATGGCTAATTGCAAAATGTCAGTTTAAGCTTTTAGGCTTCCTCATTCACTGGATATTCATCTTCTCCTTTTCTAGATTATGAATGCTCTAAGGCAACAAATAGCCATTGAAGAAAAAAAAATGTTAGAGTTAGCCTGTTTTTATGACTCTTGAGCCTACTTTGACTCCCTTTTTGAAAACTGGAAGGAGTTTTGATGCAATCCAATACTTGTGTGTCAAAATAGGTGTGGAGAAGTATAATTTAGGATTTTTAATCATGTAAAAATGTGAAGAAATGAGAGAGAAAAAGGTGCTCAAAATTGACCAAAAATATGAAAAATCAGACTTGGTCAGAAGCTAGAGGAAGAAGATGAAGTTGGACAAGAGACCCTTGGACACCTCGACGGCACGTGATGGCGCGCCTAGTGTCTGATCGACCTCTGGTTGGTGCCAAAAGTTCTGTACCGTCCGTGCGGAGGGCCTGGGTAAAATTTTAAGTCGATCCGACGGCTGGATCAAAATGAGGATTAAATGACTATTTTGGCCTCCGGGGTCAATTCGACCTAGTTTTTGGTGATTTTTAGAAAATAAATTTTATATTCATTCTTAGGTAGGTTAATTGAGCATGTGTATGAAATTTTATTTGAAAAATAATATCGTTTTATTTTTTGCTGTTTCGGATCAAAAAACAGCACAAGATTGAGTTTCTCAAATTCCGGATCAGTTGAAACTTTTCAAATTTATTTTGGAATCATGTCTTACATTATTTATGAATGTTTAGCATATTTTAAAACTTATGATTGTTTTTTTGAATTTGGGCTGGAAATCACGGATCCGAATTAGGGTGTTGATTGTGATAATGCACAGTGGTCCGAAACGATGGTTTTGACCGTATAAAATGAGAATGCGGAATCCTTTTAAACTAATTGTAAGTGCATATAGATTAAATGGCAAAAAGGGTTTACATTCTAGTTTAAGGTTGTAGAGGGTACTTATTAAGTCCATAAACTCTTGAGTGGTTAGTAAATCTCCAAACTTGGATACTGAAGTATGGTTGTGGTGAATATGAAACGTCAGGAAGCATATTCATATGCATTTATTTTTCATAAATTGAGTTATTTTTGAGTTGATACTTATTCGTATTTGTGCATATGCAAATTGTTAGGGTCGAAGGCTATTACATTAGTTACACCTAGGGATCAAGCATAAAGCTGAGTAGTGTGTTGGTGGGCGGTGACAGGTGAACTGTAATGATTCATAATAATTGAAAATAAAAGTATATGACTACTATGAGTTATTTCATTATGTGAAATGAAGTTTTAATGACTTGATTTATGCTGAGTTGAGCAAATAATGGATCAAATATGTTTTGTTGAAAAGCTTGTGATTTGAGTAGTATCCACTATCCTAGAGTTGTTGATAGTTTGACATGACTTACATGTTGATTTGGATACTGTGCAGTTGTCATAAGACAGCTTGACATTACTTAAATGTTGTTAACAGCTTGACATTGTTTAAATGTTGTTGACTCATAGCACATGTGGACTATTTATTATGTCATTATATTGGCAGTGATTATGAGATTTCAAAATAAGTTGAAAACACTTTGATTTTTGTCGTTCTCCTCAGATTGTGAACAAATTTTACTGATATGATATTTGATCCATATTTTTAATATTTCTATTTATTATGATGTGCAGTACACTCAAAAAAATATTTGTTTTCAAAAAGCTGAAGTTTAGAGTTAGGTCCATTATAGCAATAGTAGAGTCAAAATAGGATGTTAAGGAAACTGGTTGTGTACATATTGTATAGGAGTATTCGTTTCGTTGTTGATGTTAGGGATGAATTCCCTAATTCTTTATGTTGTATTGAGTTACAGAGTTGTGTACTCTATCATAGAGTTGAATGGTTTATCTCTTTTATGAGATTATTGGTTGGTATTATTAGTTTTAAATGATTCCTTATATTACAGGCACAGGTACCACGTCTCAAGTTATACTTCTATCTTTGGGATACCAAATAGGTCTATCGGGATGGGGTGTAACACTTACGGTTGTCATGTAACTGATAGATTCAGTCATCTGTCTTACTCTTGGTGTAATCCAAAATAATGTTCTTCTCTCTCTCTCTCTCTATACGCGTGTGCATGTGCCAGTATTTGTGCGAGATAGACATTCCAACTTCTTAAGTATTTATAAAACCCTAAACATCATCCTAGAACAAACTTTACAAACCCTATCCCTTCTCAAACTTGCCCCTCCCAGATTAGACTGAAAAAAAAAGTTCCTACATTTTCAATCTGAGGACAATCTTAGCAGATCACTTATCGGCCACTACCATGCATAACAAATAGTATGCCAGCAGGATTATATCATGCCCTCATTCAGGATCACAGTGAAATCATTAGTACAACAAGTCCTTTCTCAATTTATCAGAAAGATGAATCCATGAGGGAAATCGAGCCAGCAAAATAAACTTACAACGGATATATAGACTGAATCTGCACATCTACGGGGAACAACTTGCACTCTTTAGAGAAAATCTGAGCTTGTCGTTCAGCAATAGAATCTATCAATTGTATATCCTTCGCCACCTATTCATCAACACTAAGGGGCCAAAAGCAAAAGCAAAATCAAAATCACGAAAAATAATTTTATGAAACCAAAAAGGGAAACCAAAAAAGAGGTTAGATTGAAAAAGTGGTCGGATTAATAATTTGGATTGTCAAAAAATAAATAATTTATTACGGTCAATCCAAAATGGATTAGAAATCATCTCAACCTCCAATCAGGATTATCAGCATAGATGCTTGCCTCCACAAGCTCTACAAAAAGACGAAGCATTTCAGTATGATCTTCATAACTTCCTCGTCCCTGCACAGAAGGCGCAAAATTTAAACATCTCACACCAAAAAAAAAAGGTATCTTGCATGCTAAGTAATTTTCAAAGCTCGATATTCAAGTATGACGCACTATACATGTCACATACCATGAGGTATTCCTCCAAACATCAAGAGAACATTCTAAAAGCATCACCAAGGAATTAAAGGGTTTCATGATATACCAACAACAATTTGGGAGATTTCTCCACTTTGTTTCATGGGTTGTACTTGTATCCATGAGAAAAATGAGAAGGCCATAATCTTGTATGAGGAAAATATAGCAATAAATGAGTTGACACTTCATTGATAGTTTTTTCTTCCATGAAAGGAAGAGGGGGGGTTGGTTTGTTGCCTTTTCTAAAGCTTAAGTGATAGCAGTTTTTTGAAGGTCATTATCTCTAATTGTTTAGTCTCCATTAGTTCTTTTATGCTCATAGTGAACCTAAGTTTGTCTAATAATCTTGCATAATTTGTACTTAATTGGGTTGCGGCACCATCTTATAGCACCCTTTAGGAAAGTATGCTCATCAAAACATTCACGCCTATCATGAGAGGGCATAGAATAGTGCAAGTAATAAGAAAATAGTCCATCTTAAACAATAAAGATTAGGGGTGTTCACCCTACCCTATGGATAGAAAATATAATCTTTCGTCTTCCTATCCTATACTTTGCGGAAAAATTTTTTCTTATACTGCCCTACCCGATCAGGTATAGTATTCCTACCCAACTTCCTACTTGATTAATTGGGTAGGAAGTCGAGTAAACACTTTTGTAGCTATTAATTTTTTATTCCAATTTAATTAAATAACACACACCAATTTAACAACACAATAAATCAATAACGCTAAAATCTAAAACAATTACAACAACAATTATAATTGTTTTAGCCATCAATCCACCATAATTGTTACAAATTCAATCTACCATAACTGTTACACAAATACAAACCACCATAATTGTTACACAAACACAAATACATTGAAATCATAACTACTTCGCCTGTGGCAGCTCACCAGTTCACTACAAATCATGTAACCTACACAAAAAATAAATCAATATTTTAGCAACTCAAACATCCACAACAATAACAAATACCTTTATAATTACTAAAAAAAATATAAAAAGTTAAATAGCACCTTTTTCGCTAGTGTCATTCACCTCTCTTCACTCGAGAGAAATTGAAATTGTCTCTATAGTTATTTCTGAGATAAAAAAGAGTATGAAAAAAAATTAGATACGAAGAACTCATCAACAAATAATAAAAAAATAACAATAAAAGTATAAAAACCTGAATCTAGTTTATAGCTTTCTGAATCCTCCAAAATATCTTCAAAGTCATAAGCAATGGATGACGATTGAAGCCAATTTTGTGCACATATGAGACCCTCAACTGTTTTGGGTGTCAGGCAACTCCGAAAAGGATCTAAAATATGACCCCTAGTGCTAAAAGTCGATTCTGACACCACTTTAGAAATGGGAATAGCTAACACATCACGAGCTATTTTGGCAAGGATCGGGAATTTAGAAGAATTAACCTTCCACCAATTCAAAATATCAAAATTGGCGCTAACAAATTCAACATCCTCCATCAAATATCAATCCAACTTTGATTTGTTGTCCACATTACCTTTCTCAGCCCTATACTTGCTGTACCTATTCATGAAATTTGTAGGTACTTGATTTTGAACAGATATCTCAGCCGAAGACATATTTTTCTCATGGTCAACACTTGACCCCACTCCACACCCCACACTAAATCTAGTGTATTGTTGGCATAATCAGTCAATGACCCTTTTGATCTTTTCAACTAGTTGAACCTTAACTACTTCATCCTCAGCCTTATAATTGTCATTGAGCTAAAATTCTAAAGCATCCAATTTATAAAGTGGGTCAAGGACAATAGCAACAAACAACATCAAATTAATATTATCTAAATGACCCCAATTAATGTGGTATACAATGATCTAGAAATGCGCAAGGTGACCTCATAACAAAGTTTCAAAAACTTCATAAAAACACGAACAATGTCCCAATCATCAAATGTAGGTGGCCCTAAACCACCCCCTCACTCAATTGACTTACAAATTGTCCATCATCATCTTGCAACAAATCAAATGCACATTGGTACTGTTCAGCAACTTTGAGCATCACATATGTAGAGTTCCATCTCGTTGGAACATCAAGGCAAAGAAGACCTTTTTCACCAATTTTTTGCCTCTCAAAACATGACTTAAACTTGTCAAGCCTTGAAGGAGAAGACTTCACATATTTAATAGCATTTCGTACCTTCAAAATTGACGTGTTCACTTTCTTCAAACCCTTCATGACAATTAGATTTCGAAAATGTGTGCACAACACCTAACATGCATAAATTCATTTTCTAAGATAGTGCTCTTTTCATCCTTAGTTCGCCTCTTTAAATAATCAAGAGTATCATCATTAGAAGTAGCATTATCCACTGTAACAGTAAATATGCTATCTATCCCCCACCCAAGCATGCATGCTTCAATTTTCCTTCCAATTGTCACACCCTTATGATTAAAAACTTTTAGAAAATTGATTATTCATTTGTGTAACTTCCAATCTTTATCAATGAAATGTTCAGTTAAGGTTTGAAAGCAAGAAGAAAGGAGATTACTAATGATATTTGGGTGTGTGGGAGAGATATTTGTGTGAACCTTTCGGTGTGTTTGCTTGCTGTCTCTCTCTCTATGGAGTAAATATGGGGTGTAAAGCTGATATAACCAAAGAAAATAATAATAGGTCCACTTCCTCTCATAAAAGTAATTATGCATTACCAGACTTCTTTGTTTACTAGTAATGCACACGTGTTAGATAATAAAATTATATTTATATTTTTTAAAAATATGAAGTGTATGAAGATTACAAAATAAAAAGTTATTGGATGCATTCGATGGCTTCTTGAATTCAATAAGACTTTCTCAGATTACAATAGAAGATCAAGAAAACTTCTAAATATAATTTACTAATTTAAAACTATTTCACATTCACATATTCAAGAAGTCTGGTAACAAAATTAATTCTACTCATAATATAATAACAACTCTTAAAACACTACAAACTTACTAATAATAAATAAATAAATATTAAGAGATTAGCTTAATCTCAACACAGATTAAGCTATTTATTCCACGAAGAATACCTTTTTTTGGGGTTCATTATTACTTTGATGGGACACCAATTCAATTGAACACAAACTAATTAAACAGAGCATTTATGAAATGATCATATCCAAAATAGATGGAAAACAAAGAAAGTATAGTTAATTATATTTTAAATGTGAGGGATCTAATGATTAAGTGACAAATTTAAAGAGTTTAGGTTTAATTTACCCATTTAATTTTAGACAATAAATTGACGGCGGTTAATTTCAAGTGCACGTTGATATAAATTTATATCTTTGAGGATACAAATTAAATTTTTTTATCTTTGAAAGTATAAATTAAGATTCGAAAGATTTTTTTGGAAGCAATTGTGATTAACCCAAAATTTAATATTTTTAAGTGTTTTAATATATTTTCACTAATATTTTAAAATATTTTGAGGTATTTCAAAAAGTTCTTATATATTTATTTAGATCAATATTTTCAAAATATTTTTAAAATAAATTTTGATTTTTTTTAATTTTTTAAACCGTATAAACAAAAGAAAAAGAGTTTGAGATTTTAAAAGCAGATCAAATCAAAAAAAAACAAAAAGAGTTTTGAGAGTTAAAGTAAAGATCAAATCAAAGCTTCTCTCTCTCTCTGTCTGTCTCTCTAGTGTAGTGTGTAGAGGATCGAATGGCAGCGAAGCAGATGGAAGAAATTCAGAAGAAATTAGCAATGTTGAATTTTCCAAGAGCCAACGCCCCCGCTCAGTCTCTCCTCTTCGCCGGCATGGAGCGCTACGCCCTTCTCGAATGACTTTTCTTCAAGTATTTCTCTCTCTCTCTCTAAAACCCTCCCCACTCTCTTTTTATCTCTCTGTACATACATTTATTCAAGTCATCATCTTTGTGATGAATTGCAGGCTATTGGGCGACAAGTCACCATTCTCTCAACATAATCTGCAAGGCGACGCCATTGATCGCGACGAAGAGACCTCTCGCATCCAATGTAATACTCTTTACATGTGTGTATGTAAACAGATTTATATTACAATCATTTGCTAGAATTTATTCGTGGACTACTGAATTGTCTGCAATTCAATCGAGGTGAGGTTAATTGGGTTGCTGTTTCATGCTTGGTCTTCTTAGTGTTTGGACGGCCAAATTCTGTATCAATAATGCTATTTGAACTTAATTTGCTGACTTAATTTTATTGGATTGATTGTGGGTCCATCCAGTGTCAGTAAATTAAGTCCAAGTATATTGTGATTGAGAAGCACCATGTATCTTTTTGGGGTTTTCCTTTTTTTTGGTCTGTTGGTTTTTTGCTCCGCAATCTGAATAGGTGTTTCTGTATCTCTTGTTGTTGCAGATTTAGTTGAGATTGCAAATTTTCTGAGTATTACCATGACCATAGATACAGAGGCCATCCAAGTGAGTTCTATTTTTCGTACATGGTGATTTGTAATAGTAATGGGTATTGACTGCTGCTTAATAGCCCGTGAAGGGTACACTGGTGTTTTTTTTGTCCCTCTTTTCAATGTGTGATGCGGTTGTAGAAGTGATTCACATGCTTGTCAATTTGGATGTTCTAATCTTTAGGCCTTAATAGACCAAAAATGTGTAGATGGAGTGATCCTCTAACAATATTGTCTGTTGGACAAATTAAAGAGTACATTATATGATTTGGTTCAACATTAATACACTATTTGGTCAATTTTCTTCTATCCTAGTGTGCTTTTTCTTACCGAAGTAGATTATATACACTATTGAGTGATTGCAGGGGTGGATTCTGTAAAATATGAGTAGCTGGTTAACTAGTTAAGGACTCAAAAAATATAAGGTCATGCAGTATAGGAACCGTATTATACTAATCCCCGACTATGGTCTACTGTCTGCTGTTAACTGGAACAACTAGCATAAAAAGTTGAGCAAATCTTCTTTGGGGAATGTTCTGACTTAGTGGATCTTAATCAAGCTGAAGTTTACCACTCCTTCTCCAACTACATTATGCTGCTAAGGAGGTGAAGACAAGGAAAACCTTCCTTAAACTAAGCCGTGACAGTCTCCGTGTAAATATCTGGACATCCTGGTTTCTTTGAATTACATGGTTGACAATGGTTTCTATCCAGTTTTTGTTTTCAGCATAGGTTTTTATGAATTTGTTGTTATGTACCTCATAGTTATGAACCAAAAATGACCGCTTAGTTCTCTATACTTATTGAAATGACGAGGTTAGATAATGTTTATAAGATATTTGATAATGTTTATAAGGTAATGTTCAAACTTGTGAACCTTCTTATACCTTTTAGGAGCATTATGAGAAATGTTTATAAGATATTTGAGAGGAATACGTGTCATCGGGACATTACTGAAGTTCCTTATCCAAACCCTAATCTAATTCCTGTTATCAAAGTGAGTGAGAGACCTTGAACAATTTTTTCCAAAACCAAACCAGTATGATGGCTACTCTTGCATTTATTGGGGCTCCTCCTAATATTTATGCTCCCCTTTTAGTGAGACTCAAATTTGGGTTGCAATTTCATTAGACAAACTCAATATCTGTTTGCTAGAAATATTTTTGTTCTTTAAAAAGTAGGATGATTTTTTTTTTCATTATTCGTCAAATATTTTTTACCAATGATCTCATTCAACTTGAGAAGATTCTAGCATCCTTTTCCAGAGATATTTTTGCTAACTGTTCCAATCTTCTAGCCATTACCATGTAAGAAAAAAGAGAGAGCAAAGAGAATTCTCCAAACAGCTTCCAGTTACATTGACGTTCATATTTTTGTAACCATAATATCATTTGTATGTCCATCGTGTCGTACAACCTTTTTTAACCATTTCCTGAAATGATTACGATGCACTTGTAAATATGTAGTTTTTTGGGCTGCTACAAAAAAACCTCCTAGTTCTAGCATTTGATTTTAAATGTTCCAATTACATGTCTGTTTTTTCCAACTCTTTCTAGACATTTGTTGTTGTTGTTGTGTAAAATCAAGCTTTCAGGAATTCCATGCATTGGAAGTTGGCAGATTTTTTTTTTGAACGATATACAGGCACTAGCTTAAGCAACAATCTTCCAACTTCCAATGCATGGAACTCCTGAAAGCTTGATTTTACACAACAACAACAAATGTCTAGAAAGAGGAAGCTGTTGTGGGCATGTGTTTCGTCTTCATCTGAGTGAGAAGGTTCTTTTTCATCCGCTGAGTTTATCGGTATCGGATTTTTTTCTTGGGCGCCGGCCCTTTGTCCCCTTTTTTTTTTTCTCTTCTTTCTTTTGGCTTGGGGGTTGGCTGTCCCCTTTTTTTCTTTTCCTTTGGCTTCCTTGGGCGCTGGCCCTTTGCCTTTCTTTTTTTTTTTTTTGCTTTTCTTTCTTCTTGGGCACCGCCCTCCTGAGCGCTGGCCCTTTGCCTTTTTTTTTTCTTCTTCCTTGGTCTCCCTGGGCGCCGCCTCCCTTCTCTCTCTTTTTTTTTTCTTCCTTGGGCGTTGGCCCTTTGTCTTCCTTTCCCTCTTTTTTTTTTCTTTGGCTTCCTTAGGCACTGACTTGCTTCCTTCTTTTTCTTTTTTTTTGCCCCGCTTGGGCGCTGCTCTCTTGGGTGTTGGTCTTCTTCAAATTTTTTTTTTTTTATAGTGGGCGGCGCCTTCTTGGGCATGGAGTGGGCAATGCTGAAAGCCGCTGTGGGCATCACCTAGAGGCTGGTAGGGTGCTTTGCGTGACGCCATGAGGCTGGCAGGGCGCCTGGGGCGATGCCTTGAGTGTTGCTATGGGTGGCGCCTCTCTGGTGCTTGATCATTGACTAACCTTGTCTCTAATTACAGGCGCCCTCTTGATAGGGCGATGGTGGAGATCTCTGTGTTTTTAGGGTGATATCTCCCCTCCTCTCAAGAAGGCAATGTTTGATGCCCCCAGTAGTTCTTGTCGAGATTCGGTGGTGCCCCTCCTTCTCTGATTGTGACTCATGTGTGTATCAGAGCTAGCTGTTGTACTGCTGTAGAAGTTGGGACTCCGGTGCACACAGCTTGAGTTTCAAAAGTGTACCTGACAAAAAACAATGTTATCGCAACATTAAAATATCTAACATGATTACATGCAGGCTGTTTGCATGAGAGCAAAGTCAGGTGACTACTTGCGCGAGAGCAGAGTCGTAAAGACCGAGCTACATATAGTCTCTAGGATGGCTGTCGTGGCAGAGGTGACTACTTGCGCGAGAGCAGAGTCATAGAGGCCAAGCTACATATAGTCTCGGAGATGGCTGTCGTGGCAAAGGTGACTACTTGCGTTAGAGCAGAGTCATAGAAGTCGAACTACGTATAGTCTCGGTATGACTGCCGTGGCAGAGGTGACTACTTGAGCGAGAATAGAGTCATAGAGGCTGAGCTACGTATAGTCTCTGGGATTGCTGTCGTGGCAGAGGTGACTACTTGCGCGAGAGCAGAGTCATAGAGGCCGAGCTACGTATAGTCTCGGGGATGGCTGTCGTGGTAGAGGTGACTACTTGCACGAGAGTAGAGTCATAGAGGCCGAGTTACGTATAGTGTCGAAGATAGTTGTCATAGCAGATGCTCATTCCATTGAGATGGAGATGAGGAGGGTGCTGAGGAGCTGGACGCCTGGTGCGAGAGGGCGAGACCCATTGTCTAGGCGTCATCATGGGAGGCGACCAAGGTGCAGAGGGCGAGACCCCTCATTTAGGCGCCTATGCGAGGCGTCTTTCATCTTTTTGTCTACTAGGTCATGTCCTGACTCTTGGCTGTTTGTAAAATTTAGGAAAACAAAATAATTTTGGACACAATAATCTTCTCAGAAATTTATTTTATAAAATAAACAAATAAGATAAATCAACTAATAAAGGATAGGTAAAACCTTCAGGTGCTCGGTGTCCCTTAGGGGGGCCGAGACTTTCCTGGTGAAGTTGGAGTCACCTCCTCCTAGCCCTTAGGCGATCGTCTAGATTTCTCTGAGGGGTTGCTGGCGTTCTCTGTCATCCTAGTCCTGACCAGGTGGCAGGGCTTGTCCTCTGCCAGCAACGTACTGCCTCAAGTGGCCATGCTATATGAGTTTCTCGATCTGCCTTTTAAGATCAAAGCAGTCATCAATATCATGCTCGTGGCGCGGTGGAAATGGCCGTACTTGTTCGGGCTCCTCCGATTCGGGGCGGTCTTCATCTTCTCTGGCCAGCGTACTGTAGGATCATCTTGTATTTGGAATAGGATATGCTCCACGGAAACATTGAGTGGCGTGAATGCTTGTCGTTCCCTCAGAGGCGGGAGACCAAGGCGGTCCTTGATAGAGATTCTCTCTGTTCTATTTCTCTTGTTCTCTACTTCTCTCACGTCTTCGCGGGTATCCTTCCTCTTCTCACCCCCGTAGGAGGACTCACCTCGTCTGGCCCTGGTGACATCCCGGCGTTTATATACTTTTTACCCTTGACAACAGCTCGGGCATACTGGAGGGCGTCTTCTTAAGGACAGAGAACATGAAACTGGAGGTACGGAGGTCAGCGATAAAAGGCGGCAAGAGATACCTTAACATCTGGCTCTTCAATCTGGAGAGCCTCCTCGTTGAAGTGGGTGAGGTAGTCTCTCAGGCTTCATCTCTGTCTTGCTTGATGATGAGCAGGTGGGTTACTGGTATCTGATGTCGGCGTCCCCCCAATGAAGTGGGAGATGAAAAGATCTGTTGAGTTCTGGGAAGGAGTGGATGGAGGAGGGCTTGAGCTTGCGAACCATTGACCAGCGGACCCCTTCAAGGTGGGGGGGAAGGCTCTACACATAATCTCATCAGGTGCGT
>CAUOFW020001530.1:0-86754 GCA_963454935.2 Ilex paraguariensis
TTTTTACTCATTTTATTATTATTATTTTATTAGGTTAATTTTTATTTTATAGAAAAAGTATGAGCAATAAATTTGATTAGTAATAAATAAAATTTTTAGACGAAAAAAAACTGAGCATTTAAATTTTTTTTTCACGGAATATACGGGACAGCAAAAACACGACACAAAAATAAACATGTGAATACCATACAACACTCTTAGTTAAACAGGTATATTATAATTGATTAGGCTCAACACGAACCAAAAATAACACGACACAACATGTTCCTACCCGATGCGATTGTCGATCTCCTCGTTAAGCTACCAACAGGTTTGAGTTTTAAAGGCTGGTTGGGCCTCATTGAATTCATTTGGGCAGTGTGCCCCATCAACCACTCTAAAAAATAGTTGTTGACTCAACCACTCTCCAAAAAACCAAAAAGCCCAGAACCTTCTCGAAGCCATATCAAGTTCGGTGGGAGCTTGGGAAAAAAAACCAAAACACTGTGTACCAAACCAAACCTTCTTCATCAAGACATCGGAAACTTCAATTCCGATACCTAAACCGAATCGACAACCAAACAAATTACAAGTACTCTCCGAAAATCTATATATATATATATATATACACGTATAGCGGGAGAAAGACAGAGAGATTGAGATTTGAGAAGTTTTAAAGAGAGAGGGAGAGATGGATTTTGAGCTAAGAAGAGCGAGAGAGAAGCTAGAGAGAGAACAGAAGGAGAAGAAAGAGAGGGCCAGGTTGAAATCGGAAAGAGAGAAGAAGGCCAAACAAGAGGCTGCTCGTCAACGAGAGGCCATTGAAGCCGTACAGAGGGCTCGAAGGCTCGATGCCGCCGAAGCCGAACTTAAGGTCATTTTTTTCCCAACGATTCTGTTTTAATTAACTTTTTTGATCAATTCTGGATTAACTTGTTTTTGTCAATTAGGGCTTATGCACTGATGATTTGTTTCTGATATGGAAGAATTTGTTTCTTTTGATTAAATTATGCGATTTTTTTTGGTGAATCTATCTGGAATGATGTGTATTGTTGTTGTTGAATCCGTGAAATTGAACCTGTGAAATGTTTTGGGATGAAATCAAATCATTGATTGATTGCATAATTTGATAGAAATTTCTTAGTAGTGTGTAAAGGAATGTACAGGGGCAAAGCCAGTATTTAAGCATATGATTAATAGGGTTGATACTGTAATATTGGTACTTTAAGGGGTTGCTAACAAGTTCTGAAAACTCGGGATGCCATACCCCCTTTGGTCTCCATGTAGCTTTCTCCGGGAAATGTAATTAAACTGTATAAGGAATATATAAATGTTTAAGAATTTTAGTAGCCATGCATTTGATGATTTATTTCTGATATGGGATTTAAGCTTAAGCACTTGAGGATTTGTTTCTCATATGTAGATAGCTTAATAGCATATGAAATAGGAACTTGCGACATTAGTCCTAAACATCTCTTTCTGTACACTCATGGAATTGAGTTCACTTGTTGGGAAAAGAGATTAAAGTGTTCATGGATTAACCAGAAACCCACAACTTTATGGTAACCAAATAATAAACTACCACGCCAGCAAGTTGGCAACAGAGCCTATACATGCTTCATAAAGGCAAAGGCTGAAGCAGGGGATATCTTGCCCTTCTCGGTCTGCAACTGAGTCTTCTCTCCAGCCATCTTAACCTTCCACCTGTTCAGCGTGTCTCTGCCTTCATCGAATGTCATGAATGTTCTTTGTACCCCTTGTAAAATTTGAATGTGAATGAGTTTTGCAAATTTGTGCATGAAGTAGGAGGAGGAGCCAACATACTTATTTTAGAGAGAGGACAAGGATGTGATATCATATTCTTTGTGATATGACTTAAAAAATTCAATTCGTGAAATACCATGCATGTTATTATTAATCTTTATATGAAGTCTTTGACAAAAAATTCAAAAAAATGAGAGAATTTCAGAAATCAACCAAGACACTCTATGGTTTATTTCTTGCCTTAGTCAGTTTTCTATGGTCTGATCAGATGGCAGTTTAGGCTGGATTGAAGTACCCAATGAGCTTTCATTCTTTTGGCTAATGGTTTCAACCCTCAAAACCAGGAGAGGTCTTGGGATGGAAAACAAGAGTCGAATGGAAAAGATGGGGCAGTGCAGTTATGAAGGCTAGTATAGGAAATATGGGGACTTATGGCCTAAGTGAGTCTTCACCAAGCCAATATCATCTTCAAGGCTAATGGTTGGCATGGCAGTTAGTTATAGAATCACTTTAAAAACATATCTATGGTTAACCCGAAATCAATTTAATCCGTTGGGAAAAACTTTTTGTAATGTCCACAAGAAAAGCTTGTTCTGTAGTATGAAATGCTTCACTGGGTCAGTAGAAAATGCGATGCATGTGCATGCGACTTAAGCAATATTTCTTTGTATTCAACCTGCTATCCTGCTGTTTATGTTAGTGCAACTAGTTTCTCTCTGTTGAAGTTATCTTGATTTCCAGTGATCATAAAAACTTCTTTTTTACCCTTTTTTTGGTTCACATTTTCAATCCGTGGAACACTACCAGACCCCAAATAACCTAAAGTCTTAATTACTTGGATCGGTCTTGCTAGTTTCTAGGTGAACCTCCTTTCTGCTTTACATCTGGGATTATGTCCTTCTCTTTGTCCATTGATTTTATCGTCCTATTTCTTTCAACTACAATGAAGTCTCCTCTCTCTGCTAGGAAAGTCCATTGTTCCTGTTGCCTGAACTGCATACTATAGTGATGATTTTTGTCCTAAACAATGTTATCTCTTCTCCTTCTTGCCCTTTTCATTATTTTTTGATTGTATTTTCCATTCATGACTAAATATCAGCATTTAAAATTACTCACGAGGACTTTGAATTTTCTTTTCAGGCGAACGAACAAATGGAAGAAAACCTACTTGCTGGGAGAGGAATTGTGTTTTATTGCGTTTTAGAAGCTGTACGTTATCAGGGTATGGGAGATAAGATCAAATTACCACAATCATGCTTCACGGAGTTGTCTGAACAAGGTGCTTTTGACAAAGGACCCTTGCACTTTCAGTTGTCAGTAGTTCAGCAAGAGGCTCCTTCAGATATGAAGGCTGTTGAAGGGAAAAATTACGGGACAACACATGCTGGTGTCCTGGAATTCACTGCCGAGGAAGGTTCTGCTGGGCTTCCTCCTCATATATGGAGCAAGGTATTCCCTGTCAGTACTCCAGACACATCTTTAGTCGAAGTGCGATATGTTTGGCTGCCGAAAGGAACTTATGCAAAGCTTCAACCAGAAGAATTTGGCTTTTCAGACATACCCAATCACAAGGCTGTCCTTGAAACAAGCCTGCGCCAACATGCAACTATTTCTCAAGATGATGTGCTTACAGTCAATCACGGTGCACTGTCTTATCATTTGCGTGTTCTCGAGTTAAAACCTTCTTTGAGCGTATCTGTCCTCGAAACAGATATTGAGGTTGACATTATGGGTTCTGATTCAACTTCCGAAAAAACAAATCAGCATGTATTGACACCTCTCACGTTTGGGAAGTCAGAACCTGGAAAGGTGGAGGAGGAGAATTATATCTACTACAAGTTTTCAATAGATGATGATACCTGGAGGAAAATTTCTTCAGGAGATGCCAATATTGAGGTAAAAATAGAATCAGAGACACTTGATGGAGATATTGATTTGTATATCTCTAGGCATCCTCTTTTATTCCCAAGCAGGCACCAGCATGAATGGTCTTCTCATGATATGGGTTCAAAGACTCTGGTTCTTAGCTCTAAGGACCAGAGCTTGGGAGCAGGTACTTACAGTATTGGTTTATATGGCTTCAAAGGAACCACAAAATACCAGTTATCAGTAAATATTGAAAATAACTCCAACCGTAAGCTGGGTCAGCAAGCTGTGTCTTCCTCATCTTCTATGGAGGTGGATACTGTAGAGTGCATGAATTGCAAGCATTATATACCTTCTAGGACCATAGCTTTGCATGAGGCCTATTGTAGAAGACACAATGTCATCTGCCAGCATGCTGATTGTGGGGTTGTTCTTCGGATCGAGGAGGCCAAGAACCATGTCCACTGCGATAAATGTGGGCAAGCTTTTCAAAAAGGAGAGATTGAGAAGCACATGAAAGTGTTCCATGAGCCACTTCACTGTCCCTGTGGAAGTGTCTTTGAGAAGGAACAGATGGTAAGCACTATGCTCTCTGCACTTCTTTCTTAATTAGTTCATGTCCTTAATTTACATTGGTAATCCTGTGCTTCTGGCTGTCTGGTAACTGTTGGTCTAAGGGGCCGAGGGGGGTAAGTTCTAACCATGAATCATCAAATTCCCTAGTTTTGTTGGCCATTGCATGTTTTTTGGACGGTTATTTTGGATTCCTTTACCTTTAGAAAAAAGTCAAAAGAATATCTGTTATATATTTTGGGTGAGTTGTAGTGTGAAGTGAGTCGTGATCCTCCACAAATTTTGAATCAAAGGGGCAGAGCATTCCTCTTGCTGTCAGTTTTCATGAATTTATCTACTATTTGTTGGTAGAGCACTGGTTGGGGACCATTGCCTGGTGCAGTTCCGGCCTAATAACCATGAAATTATGAATCTAAGAGAAATCATTTTGTTCAGATGGTGCCAAATTTTAGGTCCATACTATGTATTCTTTTCCCATCACCCTTGATGAACAGAAACCCAACTGGCTAAAGACCCCCTTTATGTTACATAAAGACTTATGACGCCAAAGTTTAGGTCATACACTCTAATACCCTTTCTAGCACCTCGATTAATGGGGACCAAAGCGGCTAAAACCTTTAGATGTTAAGGACTAAGCATAGATAACCCTATCAAATTTGGCTTCAGTTCCTCTGTTGATAATTTAGATGACCGTATACTTTCAAAATTCCTGGAAAGGTTAAAAGCATTTGGATGAACTTTGGTGTTGAATGGCTTGGAAACTTTCACATTTCTAGCATTTCATTGCAGTAGAATGTTTATATGATCGTCTCATTTTTATGCTTGTCATACCTATTTCTTGGCCAGGTGCAACACCAGTCGTCAGATTGCCCCTTGCGCCTAATTACATGCCGGTTCTGTGGTGACATGGTTCAAGCTGGGACTTCTGCTGCAGATGTGCGAGACCGGTTAAGAGGCCTGACAGAGCATGAGAGTCTTTGTGGGTCCCGAACTGCCCCCTGCGATTCATGTGGCCGTTCAGTTATGTTGAAAGATATGGACATTCACCGAATTGCTGTTCATCAAAAGAACTGATCCCAGAATCACTCTTTTGGTTTGTGATTCAAAAACAGTTCTCTATTTAAATATTAAAGGGCACTGGCGGTTTTGCTGCCACTAGCACAATATCTTGCAGGCGTGTTACAAAATGTCCACGTCTGAATTGCAGAATCGAATTCGATCGCCTCGTGGAATTTGTAATAATTTATGTATTCTTACATTGGATGAGGCTGATCACTGATGCAGTATAATAGAAAATGTTGATCACGAACTGCTTCTGTACCATTGTACTGTTGTGATTTGTGTACATGATTGTGAGGCGCTGCAATGCTTGCTCCAGTAATTCCTTTTGTTTTTGCTTTTCCTAAATTTTCTTCAATGACAGGACATAAACCATTGTTTCATTTGAATTATCATAAGAGTGATTTACATTAAAAGATTATATTGAAGGAGATTTGAATCCTTTTCTTTTTTTTTTTTTTGTGGGTGGAGGATTGAAAATTTTGAATGACTCCACTGCTAGAGCCTAGAGTGTTCCTGGGGCGGAATAGAAACAAAAAAAAATGGGGTCAAGTATATTATGTCTTGAACCGACCTAAGGTGATTTTTTTTTAACAGTCACTTCTTCAATTTGATTAAAGATAGATCATCTAAATTAGGATTAAGATATTTTTGAAAGATAAATTTTAAGGAATTGTCAAATTTCGAATTCAGGACATCTGAATTTACTAATCGTCCCTGTTATTATTTGAATTATCCGATCGAAATGATATTTTTGACATATTTTCAATGCAAGTTTAAAAACTATTATTAATAGACAACAAAGTTAAAGAGAGTGATTTGGTATAATAATCCGTATCCAACTGTGATTTATTTTATTAGGAGATGCCGAACCGACATAGGATGACATCAATAGACATGTTATTGACTTTGGATGCGTTGCTTTTGATTTGAGGTGTTAGTAGATACGCTGAATGCGTCATGAACAAACATTTAATATTAAATAACTGTAATTGCCTGTCACATTATCTGATTATCTTTTTCTCGTAATTACCTAAGTGCCCATTTAATTTTACCAAATTAAAAATGTGGACACCAGGTAATAATATCATTGATATAAATCAACTTTCCCAAATATTACACCGACTTAAAAATAAGCATAATTATACTTATCGAATTGTTTATCAAATCATTGTAGATGATTAAATTAGTGGGTCCTACTCTCTCTCTCTCTCGCCAAACATTCAATACATTAGATTTTTTTTTACATCATTTAATATACAAGATTTGATAAATTTATTTGGAATGCATAAATAAAGTCAAAATGATATGACAACAGACATGATAAGTAGATCATTAATATTGAATAAATAAAAGTGAGACAGAAAACAACGTTATTGTAGTGTCACATTATTTAGCCCTTATTTTTAGTTTCTTTTTTTAGCCGGTCCAACATTATTTTTTCATGAGAAATGCTAAGAATTTTAATTTTTAGATTCAAATAACTGTGGATTTTTTGAAATAAATAAAAATTCTAATGTATGCACATCTATATTATTTTATTAGCAATACTATATGGATTTTTTTTTTCTACTGGATTTTCAGGTTTACATCAATAACTCTCTCGAATTCAAAAACTGTCCACCATGACTTGAGTTGGGATAGAGCATATCTCGAAATAGACAAGGGTGGCTAGCCCTTTAGTGTTGTGGAAAAGAATTGAACTTTAAGATCTTTGAATTATCAAAAGTCAAAATTCAACCACTGAACTACCCATAAAGATTATACTATAGTGATCTAATTCAATATAATAATTGAGAACTTAGCATCATTTGTATGCATTGAGGTATAATTTTGGGCAAGAGTTTCACAAGGAAGAAGTGGATCCTACAAAAATTTGAAAAATGCGAAATATTGTGAATTTTAAGTTTGGGATTGCAATTGAATTCAAATGAATTGGAACCTTCAAATAAGTGGGTCTCATTAAAAAATTAAAAAATAAAGAATAATCTTATTTGGATTTAAAAATTTAACCTAATTAACTGACATAATAATATGACTTCAGTGAAACCATTTGATCAACACCAAGTCCCAATATTTGATGGAGTTCACGGTGAATTCAAATATCATAATGAATTAGGTTAACAAATTAGATCTTAATAGCATTGCTCAAAAATAAAACCCATTTAATTTGAAATTTTATTTGGAGTAAATTATATATATAACCCTTAAATAATGACTCTTGTATCAATTAAGTTCTTATTTTTTTTTTATGTCAATTGAGTCATTGAACTCTATAATTATGTCAATTAGGTTATTTTGTCTGTCTCCATTAGATTTTTTTAACACAAAGTACCGAAGTGTTCCATTCAAGTGATATAAATGGTTAGAACAAACTAAACATATGACCTTTAAATTATAGTTCTTATGTTAATTAAGTTCTTGAACTCTCTAATTATTGTGTTAAATGAGTCCTTGTTTTTTTATTCATATAATCAAGTAAGTGACAACAGAAGCAGCAGGCGGAAAGGATCAATTGACATAATTAGAGAATTTAAGGGTTCAATTGATACAAAAAAAAATCTAAGGACTAAATTGATACAAAACTCATAATTTAAAGGTCATATATATAATTTACTATTTTATTTGGAATCCCTAACATAATAAAGTGGGTATGAGTGCAAGACTTAAAAAATTCTCTCGAATCATAAAAGTAGCCGTTACGCCTTAGGGAGCCCATGCCTACTTGCCGACACCTTTTTGAAAGAAACGAAAACAATTTAAAACGGCAAACCCAGGTCAAATTCAACAAAGATCAGTATCTTAGTGCTTTTTAAACTGTTTCTTTGACCCCGAATCCAATCTTTCTCATTCATCAGCCACTTACATTCTAATCTTTGTGCTTTAGTTTCTGCACCGTTTTGGATTCCGAACTCTGTTTCTTCCCCTACTGATCTATCACACTTCTCCTCTCAGATTCTCAAGAAAACGGTTTAAAAAGGGTTAGTTTCAAAAGGGTTCGATTTGTTTAACCTTGGATAGAGTTCCACTACGCTTTGAATATTTTGGGTTTGTCTCTCTCTCTCTCTCTCTCTTCATGTCTTTTGAGTATGAATATCAAAGTTCATCCGCAATTTTTATGCAGTTTTGTTGATGTTTGTTGAACTTTTGGTTTGTTTTTCTGTGTTAGATTACAAATTAATGCTTACACGAATTTGGATTTCTGGTTAATCTTGGCCCGAGTGCCCATTCTAACTCTGACAACAATTCCTTGTTTTTTAACTACATGTTTTTCTATTTGATGAAAGAGTATATATTTAACTCGAAGAGACTACAAAGACAGTGCCATTGGGTTCCTAAAAGATTGTTTGGAGTCCGAAAACATCATCGTGTTCCTATCACATGTTGTGCAGATTGGAACTTCAAATACTTCGATTGTATACATTTTGCTATAGTCGGTGTAAATATATTAGTACTTTCACGGGTTTGATTTACTTGAAGGATTTGGTTTCTTTCGTGAGGCCAATGTTCTTAGGTTATTTATATGGCAGAAAGTTATTGATCTTGAGATCAGTGGATATGGAGTGAGACATGACGTAAAACATGAAGTATATAACGTAGAAATTGAACGGGGAGGGGTGTCGTGTGTGGGATGGTGATTCTTTCCCTTGTGGTTGTAAGCTGTTGAACATTATAGACTGAGAGCCACGTAAAAGTTGGCCTAAGTTGGGGAGTTTTCAATTTTTTGTCAATTTTGCAGTGTCAGTGTTGTATTGTTTCATTGTTGCCGATTGGAGCACCTGTTATGTTTGATTGAAGGGACATTCCCTTACTCACTGGAACATTTAGAGGATGTAGCAATGTTGGTTTAGAGCATATTTCAAACTGCTGTTCAGTATTGTGTATTATACAAGGCCACCACCTTGTGAAGAAGGGTGTGTGTATGAATCAGTAATTCATAGTTAATCCGAGTAAAATTGACTCAACGCATAATTTACTGGTGTTCTTCTTTTAAAGGGAAGGACACATCTTCCTGAAGCTGATATATGGCCACTCTTACTGATATAGGGGTGGCGGCAGCTATCAATATTCTCAGTGCGTTTGCTTTCTTTGTGGCATTTGCCATTCTTCGAATTCAGCCATTAAATGATAGGGTTTACTTTCCAAAATGGTATCTAAAGGGTTTAAGAAGCAGTCCGTTGCAATCCAGTGCAGTTGTCCACAAGTTTGTCAATTTGGATTTCCGGTCATATGTGAGGTTTCTGAATTGGATGCCTGCTGCATTGCAAATGCCAGAACCTGAGCTTATTGACCATGCAGGATTGGATTCTGCTGTTTACTTGAGGATTTATCGGACAGGGTATGCTCTGGTAGAATTTTGTTCCCCTGATGGTATCCTTCTCATTATTGCTTTGATATATTCAATTTTTTGTTTGCCTCTTTAATCATTCTCTCCTGCTTTCAATAAATTTCTCTCTTATGAAACAAGTTTAATGACATTGATATAGCCTATAGTTAAAGTTAAGGTGGTTAAAGATCCATTACCGCAAGAAAAACAAAAAAAAAAACCGATTGGTGGATTGATAACAAAGGGAAGTACCAAGATGCAGGGTGCTATGACCAAGGTAGTTACCTACTTAAAATGCAAATGTTGCAGTCTGGAACTGATAAACGAGACCCATATGGAACCAGAAATAAATAATTAAGGTATGCATTAGTCTGTGGGCATAGTCGTGATTGGTTCATAAAAACTCCTCTAACACCAATTCTGCTGAAACTGGCTCATTAACGAGGTCAAGTTTTTGACATTTGCTATATCTGTCTACCAGCATGTCATTGTCAGAAAATTTTTAAGGAAAAATCTGTTGAGGTCAATAAATTCCAAAGGTCAGTACATATGTTGGATAGCATTTTCTTTTCCATTTCACTGAAACCCTGCTTAGCACCTTTACTGGATCTTCAAATTGTTATTATATTACACTCAGTTGTGAAGATTGGAGATATTCATAATAAGATAACATTGTGACAGCTAATCAGTGTTTCATTTAAATTTAGGGTGTTGGCAAGTTATAAAACACGTGCAAAACTTGAAATGTGTCCAAATTTTAGAGAAAAACTTAATACAGGTATATTTTAGAAACCTCGAAATCCACGAATAGTTAAAACTTCAGCAGAACCAATAATCCTTTACATGAATTTGGTGAATATTTCAAGGTTTTGAGGTTTGAATGTCTTGTTTAGCATCTCTACTGGCATCAAATACTGTTTAGTGTTTGGAGAATAACCATTTTGATTGAATATATATGAGTTGTTTAAGATTATTTATTGTTGCTGTTGTTGATGCTGCTGCTGCTTTTATTATTGTTATTTTAGACTGATTTTATGTCCTCATTTTTTTCCTTTCTTCCTTCCCTCAATGCAGACTTAAAATATTCGTTCCTATTGCGTTTGTTGCTTTCACAATAATGGTGCCGGTTAATTGGACCAATCGGACTTTAGTGCATTCTGATTTAACTTATAGTGATATTGACAAGCTTTCTATTTCCAATATTCCAACTGGATCACATAGGTACGTAGTAAGCCTTCTTTATGCTTGACTCTTTGTATAGAGTTATTCTTTTATTTCATTGCCTGTGTGAATCGATACTGTTAATTTTCCTTGACGTTCTTTCTACTTTTTCTTTTTCTAATCCCCATATTTTAAGTAAAACAAGTGGAATGTTGCCAATAACCATTAAATGAAAATTACATTTTTACTGCTAGTCATGTGAATGCTTTTGAATCGTGCAAAAGTTTGCAAAAGTTTCCAGTAAGCATCCATTACATGTTTATTTGATCACTGCATCTTTCTAGCATGACTGGTACTTATTTGATACTCATCTACTTCCTAGGTCCTACAATAAACTACTTTTGACATTTAGTCTATTTTGCCTCATATCCTATCCACTTCACATACTATCACAAGGCATTAAGGGTTACAGAAAATAAGGAAAAGGAGGGAAGAAAAGGCTAGAGCAACTATGTGGCACCAACCCAAGCCCATAAAATATTTCAAAGTCAATGTGGTGTCAATAAAGTACATGGGTTAAATATTAGCTGATAGAATTGCATTTAATCTCATTGTTAATTATAATGCACCTTCTGTCTGCTAAAAATAGTTCAGATACTTCCAGGGTAGTGATTTACATTTATGCTGTGTGTGAGGTTGGAAACGAAGCATAATTATTGCTTTTGGTTTTTGAGTGTTTTTTTGCTTTGTCCACAACTGCTTTTTCCATCTAACTTCGACTTCCCTTGAATGGTTTAAGTTAATATTGAGTTTGTGCACTCAATACACCATTAAGAAATAAGAAAAATGATAGAGAGACTAAACTTCACATTTCAGAACAATAGGTTATTTATGCCCAAAATTTCCGCAAAATTGCAATAACCATGGACTTTTGGATCTGACTAAATCTATTCACATGCACTTAAAAAACTATTTGGGGAAAACTCATAACGCGGATAGGATTATCCCTCGTGATTTATGCACGTGGGATCACTAGGCTCAACCTAGAGGAAGGGGTGACTAAGTTTATTAAAAATTCACGATTGAACAACAAACACCAATTTTAAACATAACCCATCACAATTACCAATTAACAAATTAATTGATCAATTAAAGAAGTTAAACCCATTTTCTGAACCAAAAACCCCGTAAGGTGAATTGATGTAAAGATTTAACAATTGATTTGATCAACACTCAAATTCAGCACGACCATGATCCCTCACCCGAAGCCAATATTCTATAAACCTCTTTTTAATGAATTTAAAAATAAGTAATCATTCATTCAAACACATGGTGCGCATGTGTGCAATTGATAGTGTATATGTAAAATAAAGCGATAAACACAAATAATTTGTTTATGCAGAAACCCACGAGGGAAAAATCGGGAAACTACTCGGGGTTTACCTAGCCTAATCCATTAAACTCAAAGTTGAATTATAAGTACTCAAGACTTAATATTTCAACTAGTATATGATTAGATACTCCTTTCTAGTGTAATTCTCTCCTTCTAGCCTAATCCACTTGAACAAATAAACCGCAGTAGACCTTTTAGGCTCTTCAAACGATCTTCTAGGATGCGCCCAAGATCCTTGGTTTGCACACTCTTCCATAATGAGTTTTGTTGATCTCCAAGCTAAATCTCCTTCAATGTGTGAGGTTGAATAGAAGATTCAAGAAGGATGGCCTTTGGAATTTAGGGATCTAAGGTGTTTCCTTAGCTCTCTAGATGTTAAAATGCTGAATATAGGCTTACCCTAGTTCAAGAAGGCTTGCAATAGAGTTTATCTTTGGGACCAAGTAAACACAAATTCATGAACCACCGCTCAAGGCATCAAAGAGCGATCAAAGGACAATTTTTACTGGAATAAAAAAGGATCCAAATTCCAAACAAAATCTGGCAAGGAGAGATTGCTCGAGCTGTCTTGGGACTACTCGAGCGGATTGAGGGCCTAACTCGCTTTTTTCGATTTTATCCTCAAGTGTTCATAGACCGCTTTAGCCAATTGCAAGCGAGCAGAGGGGGCCCTATTCCCTATTGGTTTTTAAGCTAGAAATCCAACAAAAACTTGTCCAATTGAGCACTAAAGAGTGTTGCTCAAATAGGATCCGATGAATAAGTCAATTTATGATTTCAAAACACATTTAAATTTTAGAAAAAAATCTTCAATGAAAAAACTAGGAGTCATTCTCGGGTATTCCTAATTCCAATTACCATTTCCTAAACATCCCAAGTCCATATATAAACCAAGGTTTCTAGATCTCTGGGTCACTACCTTTGTCCTAAACATTGAAGTTGCAGTGAAAATCTTCTTGATTTGTCGTTGAAGCTTGAACTCCATCCTTCCACGTCGAGCTTTAAACTTTGAAGTATCTTTGACCATGGAATTAAGATGAGATTTACAAAGACTTCACGAAATTAGTCACTTACAATAAAATTACTAACACTATCAAAAGATCGCGGGTTGAACATTAAGAAATTAGAGCACACCACTTAAGGTGCTGAGGCTAGCTGTTGGATGATTTACGATTTGTCTCCTTCCTTTATCAACTAATCAAAACTTATGTTGTTACTCTCCTTCTTCAGTTGTATCTCACCTTATTGCTCATTGGATATTTTTGTTTTTTTATATTGCAGATTCTGGACCCACTTAGTAATGGCTTATGCCTTCACATTCTGGACATGCTATGTGTTGAAAAAGGAGTACGAGACCGTTGCATCAATGAGGTTGCATTTTCTATTATCAGAACATCGACGCCCAGATCAGTTTACGGTATGATCAACTTTTTGTCTCATTAAGCTAATATTTGTATATCCATAGTTTGGTTTTTTAACTTTACTTTCGGTCAGTTCTTAATTGATTGGAATTCTAACTTGTATGAGAGAAATTAAGTTCATTCAAAGTTATAGGACTTAGTCATATCTTTTTGAAATTTATTTGCTAAAGTTGTTGACGCTTGATTTGTTTGAATCAAGACAGGTGTTGCATTGCTACCTTATCTGGTATTGATTAAATAGATATGTGCACGTGTTTAAAGGCACTATGTACTAAAACAAATCGACAATTAAAAGTTGAATATCCATTCGAGTTGGATTTTTGTATGTTTTTATTTTCGAATGAATATTAGACCAATAAATTCGGACATAATTTTCTCCAAAAACATGACAGAAAAATGTTAACATATATACAGAATTTCAACTTTTAAGGAACAATTTCTTTAAAAAAAATCAACTTCATATAATAAACCATTATCCTTAACATCCTTCAATCTTCCCACAAAATCACCTCTGCAAAAAGATTTGTCATCAAAATTAGGCTGGGAAACTCAACCAATTACATGCCACCCAAAATTAATGAAAATGCTTCGTTGTGCCCCACATTTTGAGTCTCCTGCATCCAGACCTTTTAAAAAAGCAGCACTAATCTCTGTCAATCACAATCACAGGGAAAGAGTTTGCAGAAATCAATAGAACATAGAGTTTGCATGTTACAAATAAATCAAATTCCATCATATAGAAATACTAACACTGCATTTTTTAATCCATACCACCCTTTTTAATCACCATTTTTAACGTTAGTACATTCATAGAGAAATACCAACACCGCATTTTGCTTTGCAATTTTAATCACAAACTAACAAATTACACATTACACATAAGGTAACATGCAGTAGAATGTAAAACTTAGGCTACAAATTTTATTCTCAGAAAAAATTGTAACTCCAGCAACAGCTTAAAAAAATATGTAAAAACTTAATTGCCACCACCCAAATCTTACCTCCCAAACATTACCGTAATCACCATAACAAATAAAACACCAATAATAATGCCAACGTTATAATCATGTGCAGTAAAGAATAAATAAAATATTGATAAAGGATTATCCTGAAGATAACAGAGCTTGAAATTGACTTGATGGATTTCTCTCCTCTATGCATCTACAACTGGGAAACACAAACAAATGGAAATGGTAGCAATCCAGATTTTTTTTTACAGGACAACTAAGAAGAGTTCACTAAGTGAGCCCATTGAAAAACACCCCAGTTCAAATGGAATTAAACCCTAACCCTTCAACAATTCAATTCACATCCAATACATCCATACCAATTCTCTGCTCAGAGCAGCCCAAAATGTACTATCAACCTTTTCTATACACCCACAACCTCAAAACACCAAAAAAAAGTTTAATAAATCAAGTACACCACCACAATGGCAACGAAAAGGGATCATGATACTAATTTACACAAAAGCCAATTTTCAAATCAATGAATACTACTACGATCAGCTAAACCAAGCAATGGTGTATTCCTAATTAGATTGTACCCAAAATTCATCGGTGGATATGGGAAGCCCATAATTTTCCACATTTGCAGCTGTAGCTTCTCAAAGTGTATTTCCAACAATTCTTTGAGATGTTTTTCCATCCCATTGCTTCCTATACTTAACCAAGTAATCTGCATAAGCTTGGCCTCTGCACCAACGAAAACTAAAATTTAAAAAAATAAAACTTAATACAAAGAGACACACAAAGAGAGTGATGCTTTGCCATCACTGCCTTGATTGATTTTTCGTCTTTTGGGTTGTATTTGATGGGAACGGCTATATGAGAGAAATAATCAAAGAAATGAATTGACCAATTTGATGGCCAACAATGCAGCACATTTTCTCATACCACCAGCAGTTTGTCTTCTATAAAAACACAACAATTATCACACCATCAATCTTCATAACAAACTCTTTCACTAACCCAAAATATAAAAATCCCAACCCCTTAGTTGTCCCTTTACCTGACAATTAAACTATTACATAACCATAGCTATGGGCCCAAAATTTTGTTTCCCCTATTTCATCAGCAATCAAATCGAGCATACAAATGGAAGAAACTTATCTATCAAATTGGCTGGTATTCATGGAAAAAGTACAATCCTAACTTCTAACGCTTAATCATCAACTGAGATAATACTAATACAACTCAAGTTACTCCAATTGATTCACTTCAACATGATATAGACCAGTGTTAAGCAGTAATGTGATATATGCAGATATTAGCATCCTGCTTGTAATACACCAGAATGACATAATCCACAATAGATACCATATAACCTAAGAAAAGAGAACTAACATCCCAACACTTCAAAAGTGTTTTAAAAATTTCACTTGATCAAAGTTAAAATTATCTGAGTAGCTAGATCCATGAAAATAAAACAACTGTAGGGATACCATAACAAATGTTCATATTAATGCAACAGACTAAGTAGGAAGGAAAACCAAACAATAAAATAAAATAATCTATCAACTTGGATAAATCTATTAACATGGGTAAAATAGAAACTTTTACCCTCTAAAATGTAATTTTTGATTTCAACTTGGATAAATCTATGATACGAAGGCATTAACAAATTTAGTTTTTTGACCAACTTGATATAAATAAGTGATCAATTATTTTATTGATTGTAAGTTTAATGAATATATGAATGCATGAAAAATAAAAGAATTGGTTAAGATCCCACACTTCGTAGTGATACTACATTCCAAATAATTGAAGTAATCATTTGGCACTAATGCAAAAATTCAAAAATCTAGAATATGAAATTTTGTCGCAACCAATATCGATAAAATCCTTGCATTGAAAGCCTTTAACTAAACTTAAAATTAAAAAAAAAAAGAAAGGATAAAAAAAAGGATTTAGACATAGTGTTGGCAAAAATCAGATCATTATACAAATCGTTGACATTATTCATTCCATTAAGCACTAACTAAGTCAAGTACAAAAAATGGCATTATTCATTCTGCTAAACACTCCCAAAAAATCGTATAGAAAAGAATCATCAAACAACTCAAACTAAAAATAAATAAATAATTAGCAAAACAAAAAAATGATCAAATTTCAAAGTAATAGCCTAAATAAAAAGGAATTGCCCAATTGATTGACTTGAAATTTGTGGATTGAACTGACAAAGTAACTTGCAACTATATCACCAATATATCAATGCGGCACTAAAAAAGTATAGAAGAAAAAAATCAATGCAGCAATAAAAAGTATAGAAGAAAAATTAGAAACCGCAAATAACAAATTCAATAGTACCAAACAAAGTGATTGCATTGAACTCAAAGTGTAACACCCCATTCCATTCCATTTTTATAATATTCAGAGTGCTAATAGCCTTCATAGGTACTAAATGATACAGTCTCCAAATAAGGAGTAAGCTCTGCTCTGATACTAATTGTAAAACCTTGATCCAATTCCATAAACATAATGAGTGTTTGCAATTAATCTCAATAAATAAACATACTATACACAACAATGATACGACTCAGTCATAGACTTGTTACAATCCACACATGTACATTAAGCTTATTATAATTTACATGCCTCAAAAACACTATTCAGCACTTGGAATGAAAACCATGAAAAACCAATAGTTCGAATATTTAATGTAATAGTTCAGTAGAGTACATCAATGTCACATAAATGAGTTTGAAAATATGTAATTTGACATGATTGGGCATCAAAATAGTTCATTTTATATATAAGTGATAGAGCAGTAAATGTTGAGCGAAAGTAGTTAAGTTGAAAACATACAATCACAACATCAATACAATGCCTACACTGAAGAGCAAGTAATCCTAATAAACCATTCAGAGTCGATACGAACCACACAAACCAATCATTTAGGGGACTTGCACCCCAAGGAAGATACACTCCCTAATTCAATATAATCCAATTCGGTATCCAAGTTCAAAGACCAACAGGGCAACCCAAACATTTACGAACTCAACTTGGAGCGTAAACCCTCTGTCACTCAATCCTGTGTGCACTTACATTTAATTCAAAAGGATCTCGGAGTTTTATTTCAATACTAACAATATGAGCAATACAATCATTTGCTCAAACAACACTCAAAACCCCAATCCGGGTCCAGATCCTAATTCAATAATGAAACAACCAATCATATATTTCAAAACATGTTATACGATCATAAATAACGTATGAAATAATTTAAAAATAAATTTAAAAAGCATCGCCTATTTCGAAATTGAGAAACCTTACCTCATGCAGTATATCGATTTGAAACTGCCAAAAATAAAAACGATGTAATTTTTCAATAAAATTTCATACACAGACTCTAAATAACTATTTAAGAGTGAATATAATTTTTTTTTAACCAAAATCACCAAAAAAATTGAGTTACAGTGACCCTGAAGGGATAAACAGAAATTTTACATCATATATTGATTCGGGTATTGTATTGACTTGAAATTTTACCAGGACCTCCATATGGATGTTACGAAACTGTTGGGATCCATTAGAGGTCAATCAAACACCGAAAGTGCCCTCACTCGCCATCGGGATGACCAGTGGTCCCTCCCCTCCACTTCACCGTCTTCATTTTAACAGTTAACCCAAACTCGAGGATCCCAAATTATGTTTCAACCACCCCTGTTTCACATCTTATTTCTCCTTCCTGTGTACTATGTTTTCTCTTGTTTTTTGAACCTAGCCACTTGATTTGATCTGAATATATGTTAAAAGTTTAAAGTTAACTTTTGGTAATTATTGTATCTAAAACTTTGTAGAACATGTTTGCACTTTGTATCCTTCTACCAACATCTAGAACCTTCACCTTCTTACCACTAAGTTAGAATTCTTGAACCTTCCAAACCTCCACCTACCTTGAGCTTTCTAGACCCTTCTCTAGTTACCTATAAATAGACCTCCCACCACCCCAAATCACTAAGTCAACAAAAAACAAATCACCAACAACAATTAACCATTGCAAGCTTATTTCTACTTTCTCTTTTGTAAGTTTTTGATTGTAAGCTTGTAACTTAGATTTCTCCATATTAATAAAGGCTTTTTTTTTCTCTCATTTTTTGAGCTATATTCTAATTTCTTCGTTCTTCTTCAACTTTGGTTGGGAGTCTTGGGCTATTGAAAATTTATTTTTCACTATTCTAAAAAGGCAATTTTCGGAATTTTGAAATTTGTCTTTCTTCACAATACACTCAAGTATAAGTGGTTAAATTGCAATATTTCTCGGTTTAAGTCTAAGGTCAAACCTACGGGGATCTAACAATTAGGATTCAAAACAAAAATGGTAAAATTGTCATGATTGCAATGTGCAATAGAATAGTTTGTAGTGTGAGATTAGAACTATCAAATCAATACTTAATTAAAACTTTGAAAGACAATGATAAAAAGATACTCTTCGGTTTGGGGATCAAACATGTATTATATTGTTTGTTTAAATGCCACCTTACAACAATTAACTCCCATTTTACTGAAAAGTTAACTAGTAGGTTTGATGTATATTGAATCATAACACAGTAACTGTTTCAGCTAGTCAAAAGGTCTTTGTACCATGCATCAATCAAATAACCCTAGTAAACCAAAAGGTGAACCATTCAAAAGGTTTACTCCAGTTATCTAATCGGCAGGTTGATGATTCAATGGTGACGGAGTTCCGGTTGATGATTCCGGTTTATGCATCAATCAAATAACCCTAGTAAACCAGAAGTTGAACTATTCAAAAGGTTTACTCCAGTTATCTAATCGGCAAGTTGATGATTCAATGGTGACGGAGTTCCGGTTTATGCATTGAATCAAAAACAGTAGCTATGACAAGATTTAACTCGTCTATAATCAATCTCCCAACTGTTACATAAAACCTAACTACGTACATCATTGTATCATGCATGAAGTGCGTAATAGTTATAGATAATATGATATATATAGCATTAAGCTCTGCTCGCTGTTCATAATCATGAGCATATTTTAAATATAATCATCCATCAATTAAGGGAGGTATGAACATTAAAACATAAATAAAATATCGACATTTCCGTAATGTAAACAATATTACACATGTATTTACCGTTTACCAAAGAGTATAAACGGATTACTCACGCTTCACTGCTATAGACAAGCAAAAGGAATGATATAATCTCATTACAACCGAAAACAAAATACAAAAAGTCATTCTTCGAGGAATAGCTGAAACATTGTCACTCTTATTATTGGGTAGAGCACAAAAGTGGGAGAGGTTCAATCCTCCAGGTAGAAAGGAGAACAGAAATGTAGAAGTTGAGAAAATTCTGGTTGAAAAGTGATTCTAGTAGGGCCTCGTTCTTCCTTTCTTTCTCTCTTTCCTTCCCTCTTGACTGGATTGAGCTCTCATTCATTCCTCTTGAAAAATGGCTGAAGTAAGGTATTTATAGACACCGGAAGTAGGCTTAAGGCGACAGATACCCTGATTGGAGAATAGGGTGATTTGTTGCTTAATTGGACCAATGGGGAGAGGAGAGAGAAGTAAGGCAGTTGCAGCACTGTCCGGACGCCGCCACCACCGCCCGGATGGTAGCATTCCTCTGGATTTTGCATGTTTGGCAGCCTCTTGTTTTGATGTAATAGTTTGGTAATTGCACTCGCCTCCCCTTCCTTATTCAGCTTGCACACTTTAATCCTCCTAAATTTTCGTATTTCCGCACAAAACCCGCAAAATGTCCAATTTACGCATTAACCGTAATATTCTTTAACTTAATCATTTTATCATAATTTACGCACACAATTAACTTTATAACCTAATTCATTAACGCATTATTTTAGGGTTAATCACTCTCCCCAACCAAACATTTTCAGTCTCTAGTAATAAAAATAAACAACACAACAAAATTATTTTCGTAGATTCCACGACACTTACAAACAAGTTTTGTCTCGTAAAAGTTTTCAGTGAAGATACCATAATTAGGATTCTATAATTCATATTTTTCACAGATAAAATTAAATCATCATTCCTCTTTATTGCCTGGATACTTCCTTTCTCCGATCACTATAAGAGTAACACACATTAATTGTAACACTATTCCATATATTTTCAGAAAAACTCATGTATGTGTGTAGGAATTCCTTTATTTCAAAAATCAATTGAGAAATATCTCCACCCTGCACTTTGTTGTACAAGAATTAGCTTCGACATCAATCCTTCGTGTAAATCACTCAGCAAAGAACACACTCAAGTTTTAGTGATTGTCACTCAAAAATTACATGTGAAGAGAATATTGTTATCAAAGTAAAGTAATAGCAAATGTAATATACCAAAAGGAAGGTTATTTGGATAAAAACTTGAATTTGACATAATCTCATGAAAGAATATTGACACCGTATTAAACACATTATCAACTCCCTTTTCTAATGAATAGATGAAAATAATACATATACATGACTTCTGGAATCACAAAGGACTTTAGCAGGGTTATAACGTGGTCAAGGGTATTGGGTTTAAGAAACAACGTCAAAAGTATTCAAAAAGCTATCCGTTCTTGATTAGTGTAACACACCTCTTTCCCATTTTTTTTAAACTTTTACACATAGTATTTCTCATTTTTCCATTTTCAATCCCATTTTTTCACCTTCTTGGCTAATTTCTTTCTTTGCATTTTTGTTTTTTTGTTTCTTTTTTGTCCCTTTCACAGATTCTTTTTCTTCCTTGACCATTTTCTTCTTTCCTCCCTTTTTGTATAGTACTTTCTTTAGGAGAGTGGGGCAAAAAAATTAGATAACAAGGGTAGGTCAAATATATTTTTCTGTGGTTTGGTTCACTGATGGGTTTAAGAGAAGAGTAATGCTAGATGGACTTAAAAATTAGATTTAATAATCTCAACTATTGAATAGGTTGTGGGTCCCAATAAATACTGGGACCCACCGTGAAATCAATGGTTGAGATTATCAAGTTTAATTTTTAAGTTTACTTTTTAAGTGTATGTAGCATTACTCTTAAGAGAAATTGTAATTTTTGGTTCAATCTAGGGATATAGTTTTGCAAAAGAAATGGTTAAAGCTCAAAATTAAACACAAATGGCCTAAGATCATTTCATAAACCATACACCTGCATAATTTCCAATTGAAATTTTTAAGAAAATGTTAACCATGTTATTCAATAAGTGCTAACTAAACAAAGCTAATGAGATTATTCAAAGAAGTATTACTGTTGAATCGAAAATTCTTACTTGAGTAAATGTGAAATATCTCTCCAAGGAGGATTGACTCTAAATTTGCATAAGATTTATATCTCCACTATATGTGTAAGCTTAATAAATGATTATAATATTTCAGAAAGTTTTCAAAATAAGAAATTTTATGTGTTCAAAATGTTGAGTTTCTATAAAAATATACAGATAGTGAGTATGTATGAAAATCCTGTGCAATCTGGCTAGGGTTATCCTTGCAAAGTATAAGAATAATAACCTAATTTCATCGTGTATCACATGAAATAAGCATCCTAACACGACAAAAATTCAACAAAATGATAAACCAACTATATTACTTACAAAAACAACTTAAAACAATCATTCATAAAAACTGAAATGAAGTGCATAAGTAAAAAGTTTGGTAAAAGTAGCAAAAGCATAGAAATTCCAGGAACTCCAGTTACTCAAGCTGATGGGCCTCCATCATAGCATCCTAACACGGCAAAATTCAACAAAATTATAAACCAACTATATTACTAATAAAAACAACTTAAAACCATCGGTCATAAAAACTGAAATAAAGTGCATAAGTAAAAAGTTTGGTAAAAGTAACAAAAGCATAGAAACTCTAGGAACTCCAGTTACTCAAGTTGATAGGCTTCCACCATACTGTCCTCGAAGTAGCCACAGAATTTCATTTTGGTTCTCCTCATAGTTAGTCTTTCTTTAATCTAACTGGGTGATTCTAGTCTCCAACCCTAACAGAATCTGGCGGTTGGACCTGTCATCAGCTAGAATGGATGGCTGCTCTTCTTGTTGCTGAGGCTCTTCTAGTAATTGAAAATCTACACCTCTCGGTAATGGATCTGCTTGTGGTGTGGTTCCTACTGCTCCTCTGGCTGCCCTCCATGGCTCTTTTTCAATGAGGTTTTGTCTAATGGTGCCAAATGCTCTCCCGTTGGCCATGTGGGATCGACAATGACTCCTTTCTCCCCGTATAACTCGGATACTAGCACAACAAATGAGAGTGAGGGCTTCTTAATCTTTACAGTCATCATCATTTGGTCCATGATCAATGATGGCAAATCAATGGTGTGTCTCATTCCGAAGGCATACAGAAAATACTCTCAGTATAAATTTGATTTTTCTAGGACTGAGGCAATAGATTATTTATAGTTATTAGATTCAGGATTTTGTACTTGTCGGTTAAGTCCCTTACGGCCTACCTCAGACATATTCCGGGTTCTTAGTCAACTCAATCCCAATGACAGTCATATCAGGCAATGTGGTATAAGGATATTGTGAGTTTTGATATTTTGGGATCGGATTCAAAAAATTAGCAATGGTACATAGACACAAAACTGTCTTGGCTCGATTTCTTTCGCATTACTATAAAATTCTCGAACCAAGCATTCATATGCAGGACCTACTAATTTCACATAGTTAAGCCAACCCTGGGCAGCCAAATTTGGTCTAACCCTATTTGTTCGAAATTTTCATATATAACAGGCCTCTCAGCAATAATATTTTTGGAGTAAAAATAACTGTCATACCAAACTATCATCGCAGCATCAAATACATTCTGTCCCTGGGGTTGTTCCTGCTACTGCGGGGGTGCTTCAGGCGGTGAAGAGGCTCCTCTCCTTGCCCGGCTTGATGAAACTCTTGTTCTTGTTCTTGGATCCATGGATTCTTGGATTTCTTGCTTGAAATGAGCTTTTAAGGAACTTCGATGGGTAGAAACCTGTAAAAGGTTATGGATAGGTGTTTAATCGGAGTAGAATTCAATAAAAGTTGATGGGTGAGGCAAATCTGAGGAGAGAAGGTGAAGAAGTTGCTGGTTTTTCGTATTTCTGCTGCGAGGGAGATGCTAGACTGTTCAGTTTCATGCCAGTGTGCTTTTATACTAGGCAGTACCATTCGGACACCACCACTACTGTCCGAACAGTGGCATTCCTCTGGAATTTCCTTGGTCCTATAGGCTGTTGTCCCTTGATATTCTCCAGGTTGTCAGCCTGTAGTTTTTTAGCCTACAGTTACAAAATCAGTTTAAATTCAAATATTTACACATTCAACTATTTAAATCCTAACTTCTTACACTTAACTCATCCTATAATTATTTACATTTATACAAATTCCAAAATTATTCATCTTTGATCATAATTAGTTTTAATCAGAATCTTCTAAATCAAGGACATCAGTGAACTGATTAATCTCTTTGTTTCACATATCTTGAAAGCATGAGACTAAAATAAGATGGCGTCTCCAGATAATCCTTACTATGCTCATATTTAATCCCGTCAAGACAATCTAACATTTAACTTGAAATTAGTTTAGCACACTGATTATATTCTCTCATATGCATTAAACGATCGCACTTTACACAACCACCCAATTGATTTGCTCATCGGCATTTGGAAAATGAATGTTTTCCACACAAATGTTTTACTTGACTGTCACGAATTTCTAATTTCCTAACAACCTTACTTTTGCTATGATCAAAGAATTTATGTCTTTTGGAAAAGTACGCTGCATACCCAAACTAAACCAACACAGTTGCTCATCCATTTTTGAAAAAAATTGAAAATTGTGAAAATAAAGACTTGTTATCCAGTTCTTTAACATCTACCAGTCACAAAGACGAATATGGATTGTTCCCTCCCCCCAATCTAAATTTAACATTGTTCCCAATGTGTAACATGATGAAGTAAAATTATAGACAATTGCTAATAAGATCTGGAGGCGAGACAATTGCATAGTGCAAAACTCTAACCTGTACACAAAAACAACAAACAGTTAGTACTATTATTTACAATCAAACTTTTTAAAGCATATATATTGGTTCCATTAACTGAATGAAATTCACATTTTGAACAAATTCATCATGATATATGGCTTAAACCTTTGACCATTCACTTTGAAAATATTTTCAGTTAATGGACTCTCAATTTCAACTGCTCCATGTTCAAAAACTTGTTTAACAATGTAGGCGTCTGTCCATTTTGATTTTAACTTTCTAAAAAATAGACGGAACCTTGAATTATATAACAGAACTTTTTGAGAGGGTTCAAAAGACTTCCGCATAATATTCTTATCATGAAAAATTTTTATTCTAAATTTGACAATCTTTGTATTTTCATATGCTTCATTTTTCAGTTTTTTCAATCCATTAATCTGAAGTTTGCGGGATGCACTTGCTTTGTCAATAACATAGTTCATCATTTTAATTGAACAATATGTTCGATATTCCAATTCCACAGACAACCGACATTCCCCAAATGATTTTGTATGCAGTTCGGTAAGTTCAAAGCGTATCAATCAGTCTCAAAGACCAATCCTTGAGGTCTGGATTTACTATTTTTTTTAAAATATATTTTATCTTCCTATTGGCTAATTCGGTTTATCCACTTATCTGGGGATGATAAGGGGAAGATATCTTGTGATAAATCAAATATTTTTCATTAAGTTTTCAAAAATTTCATTACAAAAATGTGTTATTCCATCACTGATAATGGCTTGAGGATTCCGAATCTAGACAAATTTTTTTTTTTTAAAACTTGATCACTGTGCGGTGATTATTGTTTCGACAAGGAATTGCTTCTACCCACTTGAAAACATAATCAACGGCAACCAAAATGTACGGATGTACAAAGTATAGGAGACACGGTCCCATAAAGTCGATACTCCAATAATCAAAAATTTCAATGATAAAAAAAGGGTTCAAAAACATCATGTTTCTCTTTGAAATATTCTCCGTTCTTTGACATCTTTCACAGTTCAGGCAAAAGACATGTACATCTTTAAAAAGGGTGAGCTAGTAAAATTTACACTGCAAAATTTTAGTAGTGAAGAAAAATGTCCTCCGCAAGCTTCAAAATGACAAAATGAGATGACCTGACCGATTTCATGATTGGGCATACAATGCCTTATTATTTGATCTTTATAGTACTTAAATACATAAGGGTCTTCCCAAAAGAAATTACATACCTCTCTCAAATATTTTCTGTTTGTCGATCCAGGTATAATGAAAAGAAATAGCACCTGCAAGTAAATAATTGGCTATATCTGCATACCATGGTACTTCAGTCACTGCAAATAACTTCAAATCTAGAAAGGTTTTTATGATTGGTATTGACTCTTTCTTTATATCATAATTCAGCTTTGATAAATGATTAATTACCACATTTTCAACTCCTTTATTGTCTTTGATGATAAGATCAAATTATTGAAGCAACAATATCCATCATAGGAGATGTGACTAAGCATCCTTCTTAGTGAACTAGTATTTCAGGGCTGCGTGATCAGTAAATACAACAAATAAGGATTCAATCAAATATGAACGAAATTTATCTGAATCAAGTACAACAGCAAGCAATTCATTTATGTATCATTCAAAGTCTTGCTTGCATAATAAATCACATAGGATTTTTTATATTTTCTTTGACCCAAAACAGCTTTTATTGCATAATCACTAGCATCACACATTAATTTAAAAGGTAAAAACCAGTCAGGTGGTTGCATAATTGGTGTAGAAATAAGTATGTTTTTCAGTCTATCAAAAGCTAATTAACATGCATCATCCCAATCAAATGGTACATCCTGACATAAAAGATTACACATTGGCCTGGATATCAAACTGAAATCTTTAATGAATCTTCTATAGAATCCAGCATGACCTAAAAATGATCGAACATCTTTTACAATCTTGGGTGGAGGGAGATTGACTATTAAATTAAGTTTAGACCTATCAACTTCAATTTCCTTTGTAGAAACTACATGTCCTAAAATAATATCCTGTGTGACCATAAAAAATGACACTTTTTCTAATTTAAAACAAGATTTGTCTCCTCACATCGCATAAGGACTTTTTCAAGATTCTCGAAATATAATTCAAATGAATCACCATATACCGAAAAATCATGCATGAAGAGACTTCCAAAAACCGCTCCACCATATCACTAAAAATGCTTAACATACAACATTGAAAAGTGGCCGGAGCATTACACAATCCAAAATGCATTTTTTTATAAGCAAAAGTGTCAAAGGAACATATAAAAGTAGTTTTCTCTTGATCATCAATTACTATTTCAATCTAGTTATAGCCGAAATATCCATCCAAGAAATAATAATATGCATGACCGACTATTCTTTCTAAAACTTGATCTAGGAAAGATAGAGAAAAATTATCTTTTCTGGTGAGGGAATTTAACTTTCGATAGTCAATACACATACGTCAACCAGTGACTATACGCATAGGAACTAATTTATTTTCTTAGTTTTTCATGACTATGACACCAGACTTTTTAGACACTACTTGTTTTAGGCTGACCCATTTACTAACAGATATAGGATATATGATATCAGCATCTAATAGTTTAAGTACTTCAGCCCGGACTTTTTCTTCCAAATATGGATTCAACATTCTTTGTGGTTGTCCAAATGGTTTATAATCTTCTTCTAAGTATATATAATAAGTACAAAGAAGAGGATTTATACCCTTTATATCTGTTATCGTCCAATTGATAGCATTTCGATGATTTTTTATGACCTCTATCAATTTTTTTTCTTGGACTTCTGACAACTTTGAAGATATTATCACTGGGTGAGTTTCATCCTTCCCCAAGAAGACATATTTCAAGTCAATCGAGAGAGGTTTCAACCTGGTTTAATAACTCCAACATTGGGCTTTACAAACTTAGGTTCAGAAGGCAATAATTCTTCAAATCTAGGACTCCATGTTTCAATGATTGACATATCTACAGACTCATTATTTTGTACAGACTCTAATGCATGTGACTCTTTCTTTGTACAAGCATTTTCAAACAGGTCTTGAGTTACCAACTCAGCACAATTTACTTCATGCAATTCTTCATCCTCTCTGGGCTGTTTTGCAATGTCAAACACATTCAATTCCAATGCAATGTCAAACACATTCAATTCTAAAGTCATGATTCAATTCCTACATGTAATCAATGCATTTGATGTAGTTAAGAATGGTCGACCAAAATTGATAGAGATTTGTGTAGAGACATGTAAAACTGGTTGTGTATCTAAAACAATGAAATCTACTGGGAAATAGAACTTTTCAACTTGAATAAGTACATCCTTCACAACTCCACGTAGAATTTTTATAGAATGGTTTGCCAATTGCAATGTGACATTGGTGGGCTTTAACTCACCCAACCCTAACTGCTCATAGATGGAATATGGAACTAAATTGACACTGGCTCCAAGATCAAGCAGGACTTGCTCAATTTGGAAGTTTCCAATTATTTATTAAACTGTACGACTCTCAAGATCTTTGTATTTGAGAGGGGCCTTGTGCTAAGTGATGGCACTAGCCTGTTCAGTTAAAAATATTCTTTTTTGTACATTGATCATTCTTTTCACTGTGCAAAGATCTTTTAGAAACTTGACATTGGATGAGACTTACTTGAATGCATCCAACGGGGGAATGTTAATCTTTACATGCTTAAACAACTCAAATATTTCAGCATAGTTGTTCAAAGATTGAGGCTTCTTAATTCTTTGAGGAAAAGGTAACAGAACAAGACTTGAATGTCCTTTTTCATTTGACAATTCTGGTTCCTTTTCAATCACAGGTTGAGGCTCATTTGGTTCATTTACAGGGATTGACTCAGCTGTTGGCTCAAGAATTTTGGCTTTGATAGTCTAGTCAATCATCTTACCATTTCTGAATGTGGTAATTGCTTGAGCTTGACTCAAAAGACACAACATTAGCCTGTTTTTGACTCTGTGAAGGTTTAGGTTGAGATGAGAATTTTTTCTTCTCTGTTGTGCTCAAAGATTGGGTCATTTTGGTTAAATGAGTCTTGATATCCTCAATATTCTCTAGACAAGGTAGTCATCCTGGCCCTTAGGTCATCGTCTTCTTTTACCACATTTTCCTCCTTGAGATGAAGATGGCTTGGTTTCAACGATATTTTGAGGGGCCGAGTCCTACATTTGGAAACTATCAGAAATGGTGTCAAAAAACTCAAATGCCTCGTCGGGGCTTTTACCCATGAATTTTTCCTAAGCCATCATTTAAACAAACTGACGCAGTGCAGATAGGAGGCTATCATAGAAGAAACCAACTAAAGTCTAACTTTCAAATGCATGATGTGGGCAAGCTTGGAGAAGATCCTTAAATCTCTCCCAATATTGATAAAAAGTTTCTCCTTATTTAACATAAAAATTAATGATTTGACGTCTCAATGCATTAGTGCGGTGCACGAGAATTTTTTTTTTTGAAAAATTCAATTTGCAAAACTTGCCAACTTAAAATAGATTGAGCTTTTAAAGAATTTAGCCACTGCTTAGCCTTATCCTTCAAAGAGAAAGAAAAAAGTTTCAGTCGGGTCATCTCAGAATTATCTTTCAAAACACCACATACTTCCTCAAATTCTTTCATATGCAAATAAGGTTTTCAAACTCCAAATAATGAAATTGTGGTAAAAGCTATATTGTTTCAGCCTTAATGCTGAAATTTAGAGCATTAGTGGGAAAAACAAAATATGACAGAACTCTAGTGCGTGTGGGGTGCAAGTATTTTCTTAAAGATTAGACATTCTGAACTATCACTTATTCCCTTTGATTATTATTAGTCATGCTTAACTCAAATGATGCTTGTGACAATAAGGATGAAGAAGATAAAGGACTAGACTAATTTATAGATTCTACTGATGACTTAACGGACATAAACAATGAAAATATGACAAACAATGTATACACATATAATACAAACTAGACAATTTACCTGTTTGTTTTGAAATTATTGTAAGTCCTCGGCAACGACGTCAAAAAGCTTGATCTAACCTGAATTATATCACACACCAAAGTATAAGTGGTCAAATTACAATATTTTTCATATTAAGTTCGAGGTTGAACCCACTGGGAGCTAACTATTAGGATCTAAAACCAAAATGGTAAAATTGTCGTGAATGCAGTAGTGTGCAATGGAATAGCTTGTGGTGTGAGTTTAGAATCATCAAATAAATACTTAATTAAAACTTTGAAAGACAATGATAAAAAGATACTCTTCAGTTCGGGGGATAATTCAATGGAGATGGAGTTTTCGGTTTATGCATTGAATCAAAAACAGTAACTATGACAAGATTTAACCCGTCTATAATCAATAGATAGTATGATATATAGCATTATGCTCTGCTCGCTGTTCATAACCATGAGAATATTTTAAATATAATCATCCATCAATTAAGGGAGGTATGAACATTAAAATATAAATAAAACATCGGCATTTCCGTGACGTAAACAATATTACACATGTATTCACCGTTTACTAAAGAGTATAAACGGATTACTCACGCCTCACTGTTATACATGAGCAAACGGAATGATATAATCTCATTACGACCGAAAACAAAATATAAAAAGTCATTCCCTGAAGAATAGCCGAAACACTACCACTCTTATTATCGGCTAAGGCACAAAAGTGGGAAAGGTTCAACCCTCCAGGTAGAAAGGAGAATAGAAATGTAGAAGTAGAAAAAATTTTGACTGAGAAGTGATTTGGCTGGGCTTCGCTCTTCCTTTCTTTCTCTCTTTCCTTCCCTATTTTTTTGGACTGAGCTCTCCTCCATTCCTCCTAAAAAATGGTTGAAGTATGATTGAAGTAGGGTATTTATAAGCATAGGAAGGAGGCTTGAGGCGGCAAACACCCTGGCTTAATTGGACCAATGGGGAGTGGAGAGAGAAATAAGGCGGTTGCAGCAACGTCTGGATGCCGCCACCACCGTCCGAACGGTAGCATTCCTCTGGATTTTGCATGTTGGTAGCCCCTTGCTTTGTTGTAATAGTTTGGTAATTGCACTCGCCTCCCCTTCCTTATTTTGCTTGCACACTTTAATCCTCCTGAATTTTCGTATTTCTGCACGAAACTCTTCAAAATGTCCAATTTAGGCATTAACCCTAATATTCTTTAACTTAATCATTTTATCCTAATTTACGCACACAATTAACTTAATAACCTAATTCATTGACGCATTATTTTAGGGTTAATCAACACTCATCACATATACCTCCATCAAACCACATAGGTTGCATAGCCCTCGAATCATCCTTTAAGCCCTTCAAATTATTAGTCAAAGTTAACAAAAAAATAAGGTTTTCAAAATAGGGCCAAACTTGCAACTTCGATTTTGACAACCCAAACGACCTGGAAACTCATTTTTGAGGCCATGAATAGATTCTTAAGGTCCAAATTAGCTAGGTACCCTCATTCGAAGCTTAAACACATCAACCATGTAGATCGATTTTCACCATGGCCGAAACTTCATCTTTAGTCATGTCAAGCTTCAAAAACACCATCTAACTCCTTGACCTCCCAGAAATACAACCATAATAATTAATTAGCTCAAATCAATCCCAAACTCAAAACCCATTTCATGAAACTCTTAAACCCTAAATTTTTAAACTCTAATTCGTGCATATATGGTTAACCAAATCAAAAACTAATTACATAAATACGTTCCTAGCATCCTAATTAGTCCCGAAATTTTTAAACTCTAATTCATGCATATATAGTTAACCAAATCAAAAACGAATTACTTAAATACGTTCCTAGCATCCTAATTAGTCTAGAAATTTATCTCTTAGTGCTCAAATTACAAGAAAATCAAAAATCTAAGAATGAAGGTTTCTCTCTCTAGTTTATCCCTTCTTTTTCTCTCTCTTCCAACCGATTTCTTCCCCTCTTATACCCCTAGAATGTTGAGTCAAGCATTCCAAGCATCTTTGTGGAAGCCATGCATCAAGAGACCCCCCCAATTTGCCAGTAAGCTGCCATGAGAGGCATTGTCACCTCAAGGGTAATTATGTAATTTTTTATTTTCTTACCTAATTTCAAAAAATAATTTAAATATTATTTTTTAAGAAAATTATAATTAAAATATAATAAAGTCTACTATCAGTTAAAATATAGATAAATATAATTGAAATTTGTTAATATAGTAAAATAATTTTCCAAATGATGAATGTTATTAGGATTTTGAATAGTAAACTCCTCCAACCAACTTTGTTTTTTTAACTGGGTTTGTTGTGTGTTGTAAGAAAAAATAATTAAGTAAAAACTTCAACACAAACAAAAAGGACCTCAAAGTTAAGTTAAGGCTTGGTTGCTTGATTCTTGCATATGGAAATCCCCACCAATATATATGTCTTTCATCTTACCATAAATGCATATGGTGTTTCTAGAATCTTTTGTGTAAATATCCAGTCTTCTAATATGTATAAGAACATTTTAGGTATTTCTTATACTTATCCTTATATTCCTTGTATATTCTAGAATTTTCCTTATTTAAATAATTTTTAGGATCCTCTAGAATATTCGTTCAAGGGGTCTTAAAATTAAAGAATTCATCCTAAAGTTGTTTGGAATTTTCTTTGAGGCGGAACGTGACAAAAGTCTCACTTAACATAAGGTATTGTGTGTTAAGATAACTCATCTTTTCAGTGAGATAGAAAAAATAAAGGTAATAAAAAAGCATTTATTCAGTTGTGTCGTATCAGAATTGACTCAATTTATACTCCAATTTATAATCTTGTATAGTCGAATTTGTACTATATAAAAATCATGTTTAGCAGATTTGTTTTGTATTTAATCAGATTTATGTTGACCAGTGTATTTGGTAGGCCTATTTTGTTCATTTGTTTATCACCCATTAGGAAGCATGGATACGGATAAGACAATATGACAAATCCCAAAAAATATGATACGGGTACGTTCGTAATACGTCTATAAATATATTTTATATTTTTACTATTATATAATGATTTGATTGCTATAATTTTTAAGATTATTTAACAATAATAAATAACATTAATAATTTTTTATTTTCAAAAAGTTACCTATCATTTCACTATGGTACATTTACAAAGTGAACGTGATTAATTAAAGGAATAAGAACTAACATATAACTATACTAGTCATAACCCGTGCCTAAAGGCACGATAAAATATAAATTCGAGCGTCTAAAAAATCGATCCTACTATATTAAATTTTTTCAAAATATATTAACTACAAATTAATTAAATATTAAATAATTAATATATGATAAAAATAAGTAGTGTGATATTTTTAGGAAAGAAATATATAAATAATTAAATATATGATAGAAATGAATGATGTGATTTACGTTTGAGTTTGACAAATGGATGATACGTGAGGTAAGTGATTGGTAATAGTTTTAAGGGGAAAATATGACTGGGATAAAATTCAAACACACTCCTGTTTTATTATATAGATTGTTTGCTTAGAAGTATTTGTTGCTAAGGTTATAAAGTAAAAACCTTTTTTAAACTCTTTACACATGTGATAATAGATAATATTTGGAAAACGCCCATGTGTCTTTCAAGTCATATGAATTTTTGTTAATGTATTACATTTTATATGAAATCAAAAGGAATGGGGTAAAGATTACAACTAAAAATTACACATACTTCTCTGCAGATAGAAGTACCCGTGAAGTATCCATATATTTTATTTATTATTGGATACGTTTGGTGTGTATCTGAGACGTATCTTCGAGTATTCAACGAGTGTCGTATCCAATATACTTCATAGATCACCCGTATCTTCAAAGGCTAAATATAAAATCGTTATTTTTGTATCAATTTCTTATTTGGTTCACACTTTGTACCCAAAATTGTCTTAAACTTAGAGGCCCTAAAATTTTTTTTTGGACCCCAAATATCTACATTATATTGGGGCCCCAGGCGCCTGCCTTATTGGCCTTTGCCTAGGGCCGGCGCTGAGTATCTTCTGTCTTTATTTCAAGCCATGGAGTATCCTTTAAATGGAAGTATTTGAATCTCTCAAGGATTTAAAATATGCATCACTGCATGTGGAAGTAACATACTGATAGAGTTGCAGTTCTAGAATGAATTAAGTATTTGAATTAAGCATTGAAGTATTGGTGATACTTTAATGCTTCATAACTATCTATTGTTGTGTGTGCTATTATATTATGAAATTTTGCTAGTACATTCCTTTGCTTTTCTTTTCTTTGGTTTAAGTCTGATCTTCTTGTCAATCTTTGTTGAACCTTACACTCTTACCTTCAAAAATAAGTTTCATTTCCTAAGGTGGATTTTTAGTGGTGGTTTATCATTTTGTCTCTTTTCTTATGCCATGTGGAATATTGATACTGCATAATTTTTTCCATTAGAAAAGTGGCTTGACGATTTCTTATGCTGGTGAATTGCTTGCTTTCAAAATATCCTTTCAATTCAATGAGTCCTACTACTAACATGCGAACCTGTATGTGACTGTGCATAGGTACTTGTCAGAAATGTGCCGCCAGATCCTGATGAATCAGTTAGTGAACTTGTGGAGCATTTTTTCCTGGTCAACCATCCAGATCATTATCTCACTCATCAGGTTTCATCTTGCTACAGCTCTTTATTTTTCAAAGCTTCATTTATAAATGCTATTACTATTGAAATTGATTCATACACCTCATTAATCGCTAAAGGTTTTCTTATCAATATGTACACAGCTTGCATGCTTTTACCAGTCCATCCACAGAGAGAGAGAGAAGAGACTTTAGTTTGAGCAAACAAGTTTTATTGCTCAAAATTTCCAAAAACTGTTAACTGTCGAGCTCCTTTTTGTGGTATGAATTTCTTAAGTTAACCAGATAAATCCAACATGAAATTGAAAGGGAAAGAGCATAGTTCTAAGTGGTTTCAAATGTACACAGAAGTAGTCAATGTACAACGTGTTACAGGGTTATTTATGATTCATCTTAGCTAACTGGCAGGCGTTTCAAGTTGGAAAACCTTTTTCTGCTTGCTAGTTAATTGGTGGTGGAATTGCACATCTTAAAACACTACGCCCTGATTTAGAAGAGATTCAGAGAAAAATACTAACTGTTATTGGTAAATTTCTTTTAAGTTAGAAATCTTTCTCGTCAATTCGTTATATAAGAAGTAGCTAGAATATAAAGAAGGCTTCTTTCTCTCCAATCTTACTAGAAGATTCTCTCTGTCAGACAGCTTTCTTACAAGAAATCATGCTGTTTGAACACCAGGAAAGGCCTGTGACCCCAACCGGCATTAGGTAAGGCTACATACATCTATCTGACCCCCCAGGAGACCCTTGTGTATTTTGGATACCCTATTTGAACCTTTGAGGTCTAGAATACAGGATCCACCCCAAGGACAGTAGATGATATCTCCAATAGCTGGTGCTTATAAACTGGTTTTACTGAAAGTTGTCGGGATCATAACGGCGTTTTCAAATTTTCATTGATTGAAACCATTAGATTGTTGAGCTTGATTTTATTGCACAGCTAATGTCTTGAATTTCTTTCATTTTTTCAAGGTTTAATGACTATACAGTGAACTGATCATTTATATTATCCTATTATGTTACCTCTCGTACTGCATGCACTTATGTAGCCAGTTATGAACAGATCATGCACTTACGGAATAAGATTTCTGTATGTTATTATCATACTTAGAGATTTGCGTGCAGGTTGTATACAATGCCAACCAACTATCAACACTAGTCAATGAGAAGAAGAAAAACCAGAACTGGCTTGATTACTATCAACTGAAATATTCTAGAAATCAATTTAGAAAGCCAACAACGAAGGTATATTTTGTCAGGATCATCTGTTATGTTTTATGTTTAGCTTTCTATACTTACATTAGATGGATATTTCTTCATGCTATTTCTTACATTTAATTACTAACATAATCTCAGGAAAATGTTTTTCATTAAGCAGACTGGTTTTCTTGGCATTTCGGGGGAGAAGGTGGATGCAATTGATGTCTATACATCAGAGATCGAAAGACTATCAAAAGAAGTTAGTATTGAACTAGACCTTCTTGTAAATTGCTTCTATTCTTTGAAGCTCTGTCTTTGTCTTTTACTCAAGTCTTCTAAGTTGATGATATTGGAGCCTATGGCAGTCCAGCTATGCTCACCTTTTAATAAAATTAAATAATTTTGGAAATCTCTTTACATGACTGAAAAAATAAATGATTTGGGAAATCTCTATCTTTTCCTTGGTGTTCAAGATCCAGATCAGCAATGGTATTCTTATTGTCACCTAGGAGTGTGCCAAAAGCCTCTAGTTATAGTCATATTTGATCAGCATTTTGAAAGGACAAAGTCTTCTTGTGTACGAATATGCATTTGGAACGAGAATTCCTGCTCATTTGCCTTGGTAAAATTTGTTGCTTTTTTTTTTTATATGTATATATATATTCTTTTGTGCAGATCAAAAACGATGTTCTTCTACATGACTGCATCTCAAGTTGCTTATTTGGATTGAATGATGCATTATAAATTATTTTTTATTTGTTGTTTTCTTCTTCTTCTTCTTCTTTTACATATATTGTGGTGGCATAAAGTTCTCACTCACTATGATTCTTCTGAATGTGAATGTCAGATATCTGTGGAGAAAGATAAGATGACCAGCAGCACTAAATTGATCATGCCAGCTGCATTTGTTTCCTTCAAATCAAGATGGGGGGCTGCTGTTTGTGCACAAACTCAACAATCGAGAAATCCAACCGAATGGTTAACTGAATGGGCCCCAGAGCCCCATGATGTTTACTGGGATAACTTGGCGATCCCCTATGTTTCACTCTCAATCAGAAGGCTTATAATTGCTGTTGTGTTCTTTTTCCTTACCTTTTTTCTTCATGATTCCCATTGCATTTGTACAGTCCCTTGCTAACATAGATGGAATAGAGAAGGCAGCTCCCTTTTTAAAGCCTCTAATTGAGTTGTGAGTTTCTTTCTTTGTCTTCTTCACCTTCTTCCTATTCGATGCGTCGTCAAAACTCGAGTTCACTAGATACTCCTTTGCTTTTCTTTATTTATACAATGGTCATTAGACAGTGTTGGGACCTGTTAATTGAGAAAAGATGTGTGGTAAATATGATATTTTGTTGCTTTATTGACATTGATTTTTTGAATTGTTTCCCTTTTCTTCACAACATTATGGGAGAGATGCCATCAGCACCTGAAGATTTTCTGATGTTCTTCTGATAGAATTAATTTTCACTCTGTTTAGAGAATCTGTTTTCTTATGCCATACAAATCGATGCTATTGTCATCTTATTTCCGTGGTGGTGTAATGTAGTATCTATTGATTCAATAACTGACTTGTGTGTTCGAAAAACCTGTTTTCGTATGCCAGAAAAGTCAGTTGCTTATGTTATCTTATTTCTGAGGTGACATCAGTCCAATTTTATGGAATTTCCCTATGGATTTTAGGCCAAGTCTGTTTTTAACTTAGTAGGGAAGTGCAGTGTCATGTAATCTTTCCTTGGATTCTTTTGGCAATAGTGTTATGTTACTGAGACGGTATCATTCATAGTGGCTCTGAACCTTGCATAATTATGTGCTTCCATTTCTTTTTATCTTTCTAACTTCCTGGCACCTACATATGCTGAAGCACTGTTCTTCATGCAGGAAATTCATCAAGTCATTCATCCAAGGTTTTCTTCCAGGAATTGCCTTGAAGATTTTTCTCATCTTTCTACCCTCGATATTGATGCTAATGTCTAAATTCGAAGGGTTGAGCTCCATATCAGCTCTTGAGAGGAGATCTGCAACTAGATATTATATTTTCCAGTTCATCAATGTGTTTCTTGGGAGCATCATCACTGGAACTGCATTTCAACAACTAAATAAATTTATCCACCAGTCTGCAAAGGAGTATGTTCTTGAACATCCACTGTTCCTTATTATTTTATACATGACAGATGAACTATAGAGAATCTATCAATATGTTATTGCCATTATTGTAGATTAATGGAAGCTTTTGTTTTATGTATAATCTCTGGATAAGATTGAAAACTTGGCTAAGGTATCATCATGATCTTAAAACTATCTTATTATCTTATATCATTAGAAGCTGCATAGTTCTTTAAAATCATTTATGATGCTCAACTATTGTTCATTATTTATCTTTATTAATCTCTTCTATTCTTTATAGCAGAATTGGTATTCCCATGGTTGCATTAAGGCCAGTAGAATGGCTGCCTAAGATGCATTTTTGTTCCACTAATTTTTTTTTGCAATATCACTAAATTTGAGCTCATTTAACCTTGGGTTATGTATGAATGAGTATGTTAGAGCATCCAACCCAAAGCCAGTTGGCAGTGGATAGACTAACCCGTCAAGTATATAAACCAAACTTAGATGTACCAATGTGGGATAAAAACTCTCTTCACACCCTCCCTCATGAACGACTTGGGCTCCCATTAAGGCTAATAAACCAAATTGGAACTAACAAAAGAATAAACTGGAACTTATTGGAAACAGACAAATAAACACATCGGGGAATTCAACCAGATGAGGGACTTGATCCACCAACTACCCAAGACCAACTCTGATGCAATATTAGAGCGTATAGCCAAAAAACTAATTAGCAATGGTTGGAGTGACCACTCAAATATATAAACCAACCTTTGTTGTACTTTAATTTTTTAATGAGAGCTCTTCGCATAGTATTTATGTAAAAATTGAAGTGAAAAATAACTTTGAATTAACTCTGTTTCGAACTAAAATGCATACAGGGCTTTTGCAGTAATATTAAGAAACCCTGATCAATGAAGAGTAACTCTAGTTCCTGACATTGATTGCACAAACTGCTGTAGTTTTAAAAGGCATATGCAATTCTTAGAGTTCCTGTTATTAGTTGCACCCTTGACTCATTTTTTCGTTTGGATGAAACTTACTGAAGCTTCTGTAGGAAGGCATATGACCAATATTTCTCCAATACCTTTGTTGTATGACATTTGAGCTCTTCAAAACATACTTGTCAAGCAATAACTTATTGAAAATCACTTCCAAATATTGATAGGGATTTTGCTGTATGCACTAGTGAAGACCAGGATATGTTGCAAGGATTTCTTTGAATTTTCTAGAAATCCTTAAAAAGTGATAATTTTTACACAGTATAGAAAAGCATAGTTATTAGTTTCCATTCTGTTTGTTGTAATTGTTGATGTACACAGATGCTTCCCTACAAATAAGCAAGGAAATTATTTATTTTTTTTGCCAATGCACATTTTGTTGTTTTGTATTTAATACGGCAACAACAAAAATATATTTAAAGGATAGATTATGTTGAAATTGTTAGAATTCTTATTTATTATTAGTAGTTTATGTTGTAATTCACTCATTTGTTGTAAATAAGAAGGTGTAGAGAAACACTAGCCTATACACATTTTTTTTCAATCTCTTTTTTCCTTCTCTCTCTTCTAAATCCAAACCCTAATACTTGATTATTTGAGATTCAACTTGGTATTAGAGCAAGTTGCCAGGGTTTGCTTCTGTCCATATGTTCCTTGTCTCATGTTTTTGAGGTCCAAGAATCTGAGTGTGTTGAGGTTGTGATGGTCTAAACATAGAACTCTAGAAGGGTGATATAGAGCTCCGTAATTGCCATTGAGGACAGATGTAGTGCATCGTTGAGTTGAATAGTAGTTGTTGCAGAGTTTGTGTTGCTTGATTCTAATTAGCAAATATCATTTTTTTTTCTTTTTCTTGGGTTACTCTCTGTTCGCTTAGCTGGCATAGTCGTCGGAGTCAGGTGGTGTCGTTGCCAATTTGTTGATTATTCTTGATTGCTTGCACCGTTGTTAGGTCAGAGATGGGTATTTGAATCGTTGTCTTCTATAGAAGTTGCTTTCAAATCACTGGAGTGTTTGTTGATTGAGTGAGCTCGCCGTCGTTGTGAACAGTGGTGGCTAGGGTTTGGTTTTAGTTCAAACGACATATTAAGGAAGACGAAGCTACTCAAGTCGTTCCCTCACTCTCTCTTTCTATTCAGGATCGAACCACTCCCAAACAATGATGAAATGTTATTTTCGTGTGTTGTTTGGGTCTAGGTCAGTGAGTTTCAACACAGTTGGCCACGGGACAACAGCCTCTAACGCCCCACACCATTGCGACAAGAGGGTTCAAGGTGTTCTAACATCTATTCCATGGTTTTTTAGGCTGGTTCAGTGGCTATCAGCCTCGCTTCTACCTATTCTATCTAATTTAAGGCTTGGTTCACTCGTTTAGGGGTTGTCTTCACCAATTTCGTTATGTTCAGATGGTTTTTAGCTCAATTTTGCCTTCTTTCTCAGTGGTTTGATTGTTATTTGCTATGTTTGGTTCGTTTAGGGGTTGCCTTCACCAATTTCATTTTGTTCAGACAGTTTTTAGCTTAGTTTTGCCTTCTTTCTCAATGGTTTGATTGTTTTTGCATTGTTTGGTTCTATTTGGGGTTGGTTGTTGGTGTTTGTTGCAAGTTTATGGTGCATAATCAATTTGTGGATTTCTTAAGGTGACTTTGAAAGATAGTAATGGTAGTCGTTTTGGTTGTTGTCATGGCTACGAGTGAAAGTGTATTATTGTGGTTGCATGGGACATATTGAGAACTACTGTTGGGATAAGTATGGGAGACTAGCATATGCTAATCAGGCTTCTAATGATACTTTAGGTTCTTGACTGCATCAGACCTCTACCAATGTTCCAGTTGCATCTACAACTGATTTTTCATATGATCTTTCTTCTTTGCTTCCCAGCTTCAACAACTCATCCGGTTGTTATCTTCATTTTTCATACGTTTATGTGTTCCAACTATTAGTCTTGCTAATGGCAGTAACCTTGTATGTGTGGCTGTACAACCTTCTTCATAGATTTTGGGTCATTGATTCGGGAACTAGGACTCATATGTCTGATATTTCTTCCATATTTTTTATTTTTTTATATTTTCCAACTGTCCCAATAGATAACTACGGTATTCCCTGCTCACGTATCGGACTAATGTTGAACCTTGTACAAAATTGCCTCTCCACACAAAGGGATAAATCTATGGGCAGTGATCCTAAGAGGCTATGTTTCGTGGGATATTCGAACCCCTAACGTATCCCTTATGTTAGCTTTATGAGGTGGCTGAACTACCACTTGGCTAGCCCCTTGTGGTCTCATATTTCTTCCATATTTTCTAATTTTTGTTCATCTAACTCGTGTATTGTGGTACTAGTTAACGATTCTTTTTGACTCGTACATAGGAATGGCCTGCTCAGTGACTCAGTCTATGATATTAAACTTTGGTCTGTTTGTTTTTAGCTTTTCCTTTAACTTGTTATCTGTGAGTCAGTTATCTAAGTCCTTACAACGTTCAGTAATGTTTTCTCCATCTTTCCGTATTTTTTAGGACCTCAAGACAAAAAGGTGATTGGTGTAGGGTATGAGCACAATGACTTTTATTACTTGGATGTTGGTGGTCCTATTCATGCCTTGAGTGCTATGGTCCCCTCTTTAGTGACACTTTTGACTAGGTCATCCCTTCTTGCAAACGTTGCGTTAAGTTATACCCGGTTTTAGTTCTTCTTTAGTGTTTGAACGTGAGGCTTGTCAATTAAGCAAGCATCACCGCAATTTCTTTCCTCCTTCAAGTCATCAATCTATTTCTTTTCATGTTGTTCATACAGACGTTTAGGGCCTTGCATGAGTCAAAAGTCTTTTTAGTTTTTAGTATTTTGTAATCTTTTTTGATAATTTATTGCGTATAACTTGGTTATTTTTTATGAAATATTGCTCTGAATTACCAAGGTCTTTACCACCTTTTACATTGAGATCCTGGTTTAGTTTGATTTATGTATCAAAGTTATTTGGTCTGACATGCCCTTAAGTATACTTAATTGTTTATAAAAAATTTTTGCTATGACCGTGACATTATCCATCAAACCACTTGTCCACATACCTCCCTACAAAATGGTGTCGTTGAACGTACGTACTGTAATTTATCAAATACTACTCGCATCATAATGTTTAACATGCATGTGTCAAAACCATATTGGACTAATGTGGTTCTTATTTCTATTTATTTTATTAATCGCATGCCTTCCCCTGGTATGGACAATAAGTCTCCTTTCTCGTTATTGTATCCTTATTGGTCTCAGTACGCGTGTCTTTGGTTGTGTTGCATTTGTTCATATTCTTGGTCCGAGTTGGGATAAGTTTTATCCCCGCGCAGTCAAGTGAGCCTTTTGGGATATTCTCATACTCAAAAAGGTTAACGTTACTATGATCCTGTTTCTCGCCGATATTATGTTGATGTTACCTTCTTTGAATCGTCCTCATTCTTTTATGAGGTGAGACATACTCGGTCACCCGATTTAATTTTTCCTATTCAAGCGAAGGTCATGTTGCCTATTGTACCAGACTGTATATCTCCTTCCTCCCCAATTACTACTCCTCCATGACAGGTTTATTAGTATTCCCAACATAGACAAGTTGTTCCATATACTCTAGCTCTACAGCCAAGCCATCACCTGATTCTACTGAGACTCTTTTCCCCTATTGCTCGCCTTAATCCTGTTTGAGTTCTTATTTATGTTGTTGTTAGTTGTGATTGAATTTTATATCCGCTGAACATCAAAAATGGATTTTTACATTGAGTCTTACAAAAGGAGGTATTTATGGTACAACCTCTAGGTTATGTTGTATCTGGTAAGAAACAATTAGTGTGTCATCTGAAGAAAGCACTAAATGATCTAAAACAATCATCATGTGCTTGGCTTGACAAGTATAATACTATTGCACTTGAGTATGGTTGTCAACGCTCTACCTCAGACCATTCGTTGTTCTTTTGTTGGTGTTGTTATTTTTATTGTGTGCATTGATGACATTATTATTCATGGTAATGATTTAGATGGTCTAGCCCACTTCAAGATTCATTTGGAAAAGTAGTTTCATATCAAAGACTTAGATCTTCTTCGGTACTTTTTTGGGATTGAGGTTGCTCGGTCAAAAGAAAGTATTAGTTTGTGCCAGCAAAAGAGGGTATTGCATTTATTGGTTGAAACTGGTACTCTTGGTGCACAACTAGTTAATAATTCTATGGACTCTACAGTTAAGCTAGATGGTGAGACTGTTGAAGTTTTTGATGATGTAGAAAGCTATCGGAGGTTGGTTGGTAAGCTGATTTATGTTAGAGTTACACGTCTTGATATTACCTATGTAGTTAACGTGGTTAGTTAGTTCATGTATTCTCCTAGTAAGCCTCATTGGGAGGCAGTTTGTTGTATGTTCTGATGTCTGAATGGAGCATCGGGCAAAGGATTGTTATATTGTCCTTCATCCTCCATGACTATTGCTGGTTTTTCTGATGCTAATTGGGCAGACAGTCATGTTGATAGACGATTTACATCGGGTTGTTGTACATTTATTGGTGTTAATCTTGTTACTTGACACAGTAAAAAACAAAATATAGTTGCACGTCCTAGGGCAAAGGCTGAATACTAAGCCCTGGCTTATATTGCGTATGAGATGTTGTGGGTTCGTTCTTTGCTTCATGATATGAGTATCATTGTGTCTTTGGAACGTTAGGAAATTAATGCATCTTTGGAATAACATTTGTCTTTGCAATAAGCTCCTCTGTTGTAGGTTACATGATCTTCATCTTTCACCTACATCTTTTGTCATATCCATTGTTAGATCCTACTTACAAGCCTATAGAATGAGATCCCTCTTCCTATAGAATGGAATGTGATTGTGTTGATAATCTTGGTGTGGTGATCCCTCTTCCCCCGACCTCGAGTTGAGATCAACTACAAATTAAAATATTGTACCATAATCATTCCCTGTCAGAAGTAACAAAGTTCGTGGGAAAGAGTTACTTCCCCTTAAGATATCTAAGCCTCGCTTTTTTGAGGCTTAGATATGACTTCCCCTTATATCTCGAATAAGTTCCAAACTAAAAAGAGTTGACCGTGAGGCCCTTCACATCTTAAGACAAATGAGTTAATCGAGCATGCACTGACACAAAATTGGTTGATGTGTTGGTATCTGGAACAGTAGTTTTTTGGTATGCATGGTTGTTTATTGATCCCACATGCGAGCCTGGGTCCACATGAGGGAGGGTATTAAAAGAGCCTGTTTCCCACATCAAAAAATGACCACTAATATTGATCTATATATTTGAGGGCCCACTCCACCCATTGCCAATTGGCTTTGGGTTGGGTACTCTTAACAGTTTGGTCAACTTGACTTATAATTGAAATTGGTGACTGGTGAGGTATTGCTTTATGCAACCTAAGGGAGATATCACTGCTTCAAAACGTATCTTGTATTATTCTACTATCTGGTTGGCTTCATGCTATCGTTTTTGCTACTGCAAAAATGAGAACGAATTTAGGTATTCTTTCATTCTTTCCCTGTGATAGTACTAAAAGATATGACTCTCTATGAGGGTTAGAAAGCAGAATGCACCTTTAGTTCTCACTTTTTGAGGCAATGAAATAGGCGGCCTTGATTTGTTCCTGCATCAATATAAAATATCAAGATTTTTAGTTCAGATTGGCCATTTTATGTGTCGGACAAAATGGCTTTGAAAACCATTAGTTCTCTATAAGGGATTTAACTATGATGTTCATGACATAAACTGGAAATAGAGGTCTTAACAGATGGAACTTGGTGGGTTGTCACAAATTCATTTATCAATGATCTTTGATTGTATGCTTTTGTTTTATAGAGCAATGAGTTATCTTTTTTTCCTTTTCAGTATCCCAAAGACAATTGGTGTCTCTATCCCCATGAAAGCGACCTTCTTTATAACCTACATAATGGTGGATGGATGGGCTGGAGTTGCAGGGGAGATTCTGAGGCTGAGACCACTGATAATCTATCACTTGAAAAATTTCTTCATGGTGAAGACAGAGAAGGATAGGGAAGAGGCAATGGATCCGGGAAGCCTTGGTTTCAACACAGGAGAACCTCAAATACAGCTTTATTTTCTGCTTGGCCTTGTTTATGCAGTTGTGTCCCCAATTTTACTTCCTTTCATAATAGTATTCTTTGGCCTGGCATATGTGGTTTATCGCCATCAGGTAAATGTCATCTGCATTCGTGATATAAGAGCTAGTGACATAGGGTAGTGCCTATTAATCTGCAAATTGCAATGTATGGCTTATATCTTATATCTCATTTGCATGTAGAGTCGACAATTGATGGGGTAGAGGACAGGGTAGCCATTTCCTGACCATGCTTGACCTAGACAACCTCCTTTCACATCTCCACCCTGTCTTCTCCATCCCTGGACTTCCCCATATAACATGAATAATCTCGATTTACCAACCACAATCAATATCAAATAAATGTCCAGGATAAAACATAGAAAACGCCCAAATTAGAATCCATCAGAAACTTTTGATCAGAATAGTTAAACTTTGCTGTAAAGATGGACAAATTTTTAGCAGGAATACTAATGGGATAAAGAAAAAGTGGGAGAAAAAAGGGGTACCAAAATGACATTATAAGCATACAGTTTGAAAGACAGAGCATGTCACAACTTATATTTCTGGAGATGGACAGTGCTGAGGATGAACTGGTGGTGGAACGACATAAAGGGGCGAGAAATATATGTTGCAATAGTGAACTTGTGGACAGAATGGTAAAGATTGAGAGAGAGAAAGAGAGGTACAATAGATATATTTGTACACAATGGCATCTTAGTTTCCCCTGTTATTGTAATGATATCATTTCCATTGCTTGGCACAACTGAGATATTTGTTCACAACATGGATATGTGGGATTGCTGCTACTCACATGTAAACATATGGACATCTACTTCGGCTTTGCCTTCACTAAAATGTCTTTTCACCTGTTTTCGCTGTGTGTGTTTAATCTACGATTGTGACTCTTCAGGTAATTTGCAATGTGAATCACATATGCCCATTGAAATTGCTATTGTAATGGTGGCCTTGTATTATCACATCCTAGTTCTAATAGAGTTTTGTTTGTCTTTATATTAGTAATGTCATAAGGGAGGAGTAAAATGAGTGATCGTATTGCTACTTTTGGATTGTATGTGCCCAATCGGATAGGACTTGATTGTATTGACAAATCCATCGGTGTCCATGAGTGTGTCCTTTACTTTGCAGGGTTGATCTGACATTGTTTGAGTGTGTCATTCCACTAGAAACCTTTTGGTGTTAAGTTGGGTTTCTTGAGGAAAATTTGCTCTGATAGCATTTTTGAATCAACATGTAGATTATAAATGTCTACAATCAGGAGTACGAGAGTGCTGCTGCATTCTGGCCTGATGTCCATGGGCGCATCATAGCTGCATTGATTGTCTCACAGCTGCTTCTAATGGGACTGTTAAGTACAAAAGCAGCTTCTCAGTCAACTCCATTGCTGATCACACTCCCGGTGCTGACCATCTCGTTCCATATGTTCTGCAAAGGTCGTTATGAACCAGCTTTTGTTAGGTATCCATTGCAGGTGTGTTCTCTCTCTTTCTGCTGCTTTGTTGTTTTATTATTGTCATTAAAAGGTCGTTATTCAGTTTGGTCCCCGGTAATCAGATCGCTGGTCTGGTAAGGATGGATTGGGTGCTGAACTAAGCTTTGTTATTATTGCGCAGATTGGCTGCCCTTGTGTTCGAACACACAAAGTCGTGATTTTATATTATTGCGCGAAAACAACTTACCGTGGTTTATCTTTCAGGAAGCGATGATGAAAGATACTGTGGAACGTACGAAGGAGCCAAACCTGAACTTGAAAGATTACCTTCAAAGGGCATACATCCACCCAGTCTTCAAGGGTGGAGATGACAGTGATAGTGATGCAGCCAGTGAAGAGTACGAGGAGGAACCTGTCCTCGTCCCCACAAAACGCCAGTCGCGAAGGAATACGCCATTCCCCAGCAAACATAGTGGTTCATCTCCATCATTACTGTCTGAAGTTGATGGAAGGTCACATCTATAAAATATATTGTTACTGAGTTTCTTCAATCTACATTTTAGGCTTCCATGAAGCTCAAGTGGTGGTAGGAGGTGGCGCAGCAGGTAGAAGCTAGGAGGCACTGTAAATGAAAAGAGTTGCAAACAGGGTTTGCTGTGTGGAGAAAAGATTTGGGTGGTTTGGGAGTTGATGCTTTTGTTATGGCGCAACTAATACCTTTGTTTCACTTTATATTCTCATCCATAATATAAAATCAATTAAAATAATTTAAACTATAATATAAAAGTATTAAATTCAAATGATACCTAAAGTGGTATTAAAATGAGTTATAAATTCAAACGTTTGAACCTTAGCAATTCAATGAAGTTAAGTAATAATATATTTATCAAATATTTTAATCTTAACAAGTGTAAATTTTGTTATAAATTTTCTTTTTCCTTATCAAGTTTCGGAGAAAGCGATAATAAATGGTCGAGTCATGTTTGAGAATCTATATTCTATATTATAACATGAGTTAGAAGGCTCTCAGTTGAATATGCTAGAAAAAAAATTAGAGGAGAGGCGGACATCCGCAAAGTGACTCTTTATTATCTATATCTATACCACTAATAAAAGTATGTTAGATGAAAAAATTTTGAGTTCCTCTTCTACTGTAAAACAAAATTATAAAGATAATTATACCTCACACTACTAATTTCATTTAAAACTTTTTGAGCTTTTATTTTGTCATTAAATAAATATATGAACACTTACAGCTTAAATCATAAAAAATTGACTTTCTTTGTACCCTTAACCTACAGATTCAATGATTACCAATATACAATTCATAAAAGTCACTAATAAAAAAATTTATTTTCTAATTTTATCCCAGCACAATTTAATAAAGTCTATACTATAATTTTCGTAAATGTGATTTAACAATAATATAAAATTCATATTATTCTTAATCCAAATATTACTCTAATTGATTCCTCTCTTCTTTTTTTTTTTTTTATGAATTCATAATATAAAACTAAATTTTTTTGTTGATCTAATATGTATTATAACTTATCTAATATTGTAGACCTTATAGATCCTAGAAATAGTGCAAACAAATATTAAGAGTTCTTGAGAGTAAATATCAAGTTATAACAATGACTTATGAAATTTATACAGAGTTAAACCCTTTAAAAATCGGACTTTTGAATTTTTCATCAGTTACTAATATCTTATTTATTTAGGTAAATCTAACAATGAATTTAAAATTAAATTTTTTAACTAGAAATAAGTTGGTCCTGTGAAATTCTCAAAATTTCAATCCCTACGTCTACTATTTATTTATTGGTTTTTATGGAACTTAAAGTTGCAGATTGCTCTTAATCTATATTTGAAAGCTGTTATAATGATTTACTTGATTATCCTATTATCTAGTGTTCTATTATAAAAAATATAATATCTTTTGTGGTGATTTTATTAAACTTTTATTTCGCAAAGTTTGTATCACCGTAATTCATGCAACCAATGATTATGAACTCTTAGCAAGTATAATAAATTTATCACACAAAAATGTATAGTCTCAATCAACCTTCCATTATTCATGGGGTGATCAATCAATATTTGAAATAATTAATTTAGCATGTAGTCTAAATTTTAGAAGATTTTTTGTGATTGAAACACATAGCAACATATAATATATATAGACAACAAGTATCAAAGGATATTTACTTTGATTCTATCTGTATATTTAATTATTTCAACATAATGAAAAAAATAATATCACCACTATAAATTAAATTTGTCTACATGCAACACACATATGTACCAATGTGTCAAGTGATAATTTCACATTAAAAAATATTATTGATAAATAAAATTGTGAATTCATCTAATAGGAGTATACATTGGTGAATCAATATTATAGGTTTAGCACAATACATCTACCTATATAAAAGAACAAAAAATTTACAGAGAATTAAAGAAAAACTCGAAATAAGACATAATAAAATTTTAAAAAAGGGCGACATAAAAAACTAAGTTTTACATTTGAGAAGAATTGTCTGTTTGACTTCTTAGCTAATTTAGTGTTAAGAGATTGCAGGATTGCCAAATAAACTAGACCAAATTAGTTTGATCATTTATTATTTTTAAACTTTGAAAGAGGAGATTGTTATGGTAGATACGTGTGGGTATGTTGTCAATGTATTTTACTATATTTATAATTAAATTATAAAATAAAATCCATAAATTACAAAAAAATCACATTTTTAAGCAATTTTTAATACTGTTTAAGTTCTAAATAAATTAATCTATATACCAATATAATAAATATAAAATTAAAATTATTATAAAAAATAATTCACATATAATGGTCGTGTGCAACACTTAATATTACATAAAAGTCTATTGTTGTCATAATCGATCCGCTGCCTACTGTGTCCGGAGAACCAAGCTTACCTAGCAGTCAAGGTTAACTAACACGAAGGATATTTTCGTTGAGCCGTTGGAAAAAAAAAAAAACATTAATGTCCATAAGAGAAAATGGGGTAGTGGTCTGAAGAATCCGAGTCCCATCCGCTTTCAGCGTCGTTAATGGGTCTGAAAGTCACTTGGCTCATACAACAGGGGCAGACATAAAGAGAGAGAGAGAGAGAGAGAGAGAGAAAAGTAAAGGACACGCAAAGAGGAGAGAGGGAGAGAACAGTGACCACTAATCTGCAGTTGGGATCAATCACGTAAGGAATTGCTTGATTCGAGTTCGACGCGATTGATGGACGAGGTGATCACTGTAGGCGATGCGTCGTCCAGCAACCGAATGACGACGTTGTCGTCCTCTCCGGCTTCACTCCTCCCGTCGAACCTTCCTCTGCTCACCGCATTTCTCGCTTTCGCAATCGCACAATTCCTCAAGCTTTTTACCACCTGGTCCGTACGATCTCCTTCTTAAATTCCATCATTTATTTTATTTAATTCTATCATTGATGTGCTCAGGCCTTTGGGCGACGAACCCATAGGCATATTCCTTACAATTACATAAATCTTAACAGTTACAAGTTTGTTTAACATGTATGATGTTAGAATTATTGAATTGAAAGCCAAATATTGGATTATTTCATGGGAAGAACAGTAAGAATTTTACTTCCAACAAGGTATAATTTACAATTTCCCAAGAACCAGCATAAATTTTGCAGTCTTTAGCCCTAACTTCTTGTAATGTTATTAATTCAAAAAGATTACACATAGGGGGGGGGGGGGGATGTACTGAGCCTTACCCCGTAAATGAATCATTTGAAAGAATAAGAAAATAAAATTAAAATTGCATGCAGCTTACAAATTAAATAAAACCAACAGCTTACAATATTTATTTTAAGCCAACACCTGAAAATCCTGGATTTCCCTTGGATGCCCCATCAATATTTATTTTAAGCCAGCCTATGGAGGAGGACTCCATCTTATGGTTCTTACCCTGGTGTCCTTAATCACAGTTGGAGAAGGAACTTGGATATTCAAATGCCACAACACTAATTGGTCCTGTAAGTCACCCCTTACAGCTAACCTTAGCTAACATCTATAAAGAGTTAAAAATTTTGGTAAGTATATTACCTGGAGAAAGCCGCGTACCATCAAACACCATTCTACACCTCTCTTTTCATATGTCCCAGTAAAAACAGTAAAGAAAAGCTTCTTATAAGAATATGTTCTAGCAGTTGTCTTTTTTATGTTCTTACTATTCTCATAAATCTCACCAATGGTTCTTCTCTGTTCACTAAAGAAAAACCCATAGCAGTTGAAGCTTTTGTCCATATCCATGAAATATATCTACACCCCACAAATAAATGTTGAAAATTTTCTTCATCGTGTTTATACAGTACACACCAACTTGATACAACCACTCCAATCCCTCTTAACCTGCCATCACTTGGAATGGCCTGCCTTAGCATCTTCCATGCATGAAATTTTGCTGAAGGCGAAGCGTCTTGCTTTCATATAGCTGTTGTCACTACATCAGTTTTTCCTCTTGTTCTGAATCCGAAGTCAAATGAATAGAAAAAGAGCCTGAACTTGTTAAAGCCCAAGTAAGAACTAATAAGATCTTCTCTACATGACACAACAACCGTCGAATTCAATATCTCCTCCATTAACTGTTCATTCACTAAATTTCTCACTACATCCAACTACCATATAATACCAATTAATAAATCAGTGACTTTTGGAAAATAGGTTGGCCTTGCATCCACCCTTAATATCAAAGAACGACTGGCCAACCAATTGTCACACCAAAAAATCCACCATTGTTACACCACCCAGTAGTTTCTTAGAGAATCCCAGTACCTTTCAGTTTTGCAGTCATTGACAAGCGAAGCAGATGTTCATTCCTTAAAAATTTTGCTGCTAATACCTTCGCCTATAATGAATGTCCTTTCAAAATATCCAACAACTGCTTCATTCTAAAAGCTGAAGCTACATCCATGAAATTCCTTATACCAGATCTCCTTCTTCCAATGGCAAGGTGACATCATTCCAAGTAATCCAATGACATTTTCTTACATCCTTTTTGTTAGACCACACAAAAGAAAACATAATAGAATGCAGAATCTTTAGAACTCCCTTTGGCAAATTCACGCATGCCAACAGACTTGTAGGAATTGCATTTAAAACTGCTTTTATCATCACCAATCTGCTAGCATTAGGAAGGAGTTTTGCAAACCACCATTCCACCCTGGACCTGAACTTCTGAATAATCTCATGGTAATATATATTCTTGGTTCTCCCTCTGATCAATGGACATCCCAAATAAAGAATATAACCTGATCTACAATGAATTTCAGACATAGCAGTTAACCTACTATTCCTAGCATGTGGAAATTTAGACGGAAAATACATAGAACTCTTTAGTTTATTCACTTTCTGTATAGATAGAGTCTTCATACATTGCCATTGACTTCAAAATATTCGAAAATGATCTCTTATTTCTACGAAGAAAAAGTAACGTATCATCGGCAAAATGAAGGTGCGTGACTGGAATGCTTCCTCAGCCCAAGTAAAAATTCTTAACCAATCCTCTTCTATAGAATTCAAAAATGCCTCTATTGAGAACCTCTTCAACAATAATGAAAAGAGAAGGTGATAATTGATCCTCCTAACTAAGATCATGAGATGTAGGAAAAAAACCAATTCATTCTCCATTAAAAGAAATAGAAAATAAACTGATTCCTCATGCAATTTGAAATCAAAATTATAAACTTCTCAGAGAAACCAAAGGATTTCAAGACAGCAAACAAGAAATTCCATTCCAATCGATCATATGCTTTCATCATATCTAATTTTATAATCTTGTTACCTCCCTCCACTTTTTCTGTCAAGTCATTCGCTAATAATTGCGCCAAAGAGATGTAATCAGGAATAGATCTTCCATTAGCAAACCCATGTTCAAAACTTTCTCATAATTTGAAGTTCTCATAACCTTGTGAGGATTGCTAATTTGTAACTCCCCACCAGAATCCTTTAAGCAATTACCTCGGAGATTTTCTGTGAATAACCGAAGCCCTTTAGTATGGATTGGCCTGGATTATCTTGCTCTATCTCCTTTGTATTTGGCCCCACCGCTTGATGTCCTACCCTCATAGTAGTCAAAGATGTACCATCCTCCTTACTCCCATCGCCATTCTCCTTCGACTGTTGGATCCACACTCCTTTTCATTGTTGGAGCTGATTGGAATGCCTTGAGCGTTCTTGTTCTTTTCGATGTTCCAGCTATGAATGTGTCCCATGATTTCCTCCAGCACCCTGTATCAATATTGCCTTCCTTTTTTCCTTTCGCTGGTTCATGTTCTCTTCCGCTTTTTCTCTCACATCTGTGATTGTTGTGGTTCCATCCTTTTTCACCAAAGACACTGATTTCTTCTTCTGCACTCCTCCTTGTCATGGCCTTGTTTCCTACAAGACTTACAATATTTCTTGTTCTTCTCATAGACAATCCTTAGCCATCTAGCATCCTCACCACCCAATCATTTTCTGGACGGTTTTTTTACTACAAGGCTAACCTCTACACAAACCTTTGCTACCCCGGCTTTGAAAGAATAAGAGTAGCTTGATCAAAAGCCAAAACCCTTCCTACCGGGCTAACTATCAACTGTAAGTAAGGCAAACCTGATAAAGATATCCACATCGGAACTGTCGAAGGTTCAATGCTTGGTACAAATCCTGGAAACCATTTAAAGAAGCGAAAGAGATAGTCCTCTATTAAGGTAGCATCCTTCAGTCAGATTTTCACATAATCTTCTTGTAGCTGAAATCTGATAAGTATGTGTCTTGGATCAATCGGCCCTACTTCAAAATACCCTTCAATGTCCATCTGGATCTTATAAACTCCCTTATCACTTCTAAGGAGGGTTTGCCATAGGCGCACTTCCAGTTCTTCCTTTCCTTGGCTTACTGTCTTTCCTGATGTTGAATAACCGCTCTTTGATTTGATAGAGGAAGTGACATCTAAAGGAAAATAAGAGATGACATCTCCTTTGTAAAGTATATAGCCTTCCTCATAAAAAGTCACATTTTTTTCGAGAATAGAATCAGAGATTTCCTCGGTGAAAGATTGTGAAGGTTGTTTGAATAAAGAAACATAGGATTGATTTTTATTTGGAGGCTTTGGTGAAATTGGTGAATCTTTTTGTAAAGTTTTCATGAAAAGGAAAAAGCAGTAACTATTATCTTGATTAAATGCAACTGATGGAGAACATATCATTTGGAAGAACCTGTGAAGATTGAGGTCACCAAAGACAGTCAAAATGTGTATTTAAGTACTTGTGGCTAGGTTTTTTCAATAACAATGCTGTACCATCATTTTTTTAACTCTTCATCATTAAATAAAAGCCGTTATTCACTAAGACTCTACAGAGTATGGGGCCCATGTCCACATTATTCTAGTGGCCAATGTATCGGTGGGGGATACCTCATTTACTTGGTATTGGCATGAACCATTCAGGTCCTAATTGTTTTTGGCTATTGATATAGAGACTATCCACAAACATGTACAAGTTCATCTCAGAACTACTCTCAATATGTTGTGGTTATTCTTCTAAATTTGTTGATCTCATGCCCTTTTATATAAGAGAGCCAAATTATTGCTATTATATTATGCCCGGGCAACGTTAGCTAAATGCGGATCATGCCAGTACCCCTTACACAGATGGAGGATTTTGCAAGGGCTGACATTGGATGGTTATTATTAATTTGCTCACAGGTGTCTTAAACTCTATAAACAAAACTAAAGGAAGTTCCAAACTTCACTTACATTGCCATCATATGGTTTTAAATGCACAACATTTACTTGTGTTCATCCACCTCTATGGCTCTACCACATGACCTCCATGTCCATCCTGTAGTCTCCCACCTCAATGCTCACACCCCCACTTTGCCACCCTGTCCTACCAACCCCTAGAGCAACTGCACACAAAATTTCAGAAAAACAAACTTATTGAATTTGATCTTCGATAAAAATAAGAAAAGAAACCCTCACCATTCATGCCTTTTGTTGTTACTGGTATTATAAGTTTCTTAAGAATCCTTGGCACATAGGATTCTAGCTAGTTTAGAAGTAGTTTTTTTATGCAAGCAGCCTTTTATTTGTTAAATCTTGTGGCATTAAATTAAGCTTTTTTTTACAAAGCCCAGATTCACTCAAAACAATCAACTTCTCCTCTTTTGTTCTACTGTTCTCAAACTTGCAGAACAACACAGAGAGATCATGTGAAATTTGATTTCTAAAAAAAAAATCAAGGAAAGTGTGAAGAAGAGAGAACAACCCAGTTAATAATGGAGGACAAAGGTGAGAGAAAGAGAAGAATTTGTGAGGCATGGGTAAATGGTTATCATGTTGTAGCTCTCAGAAATCGTCGATGCTCCTAAGGCCACCTCTGTTGCCTTGTTTTATAGAGAGTGAAATTTGCTTTGTAAACAGATGGGGTGTGATGCAGATTGTGCATATGAGATACAAACAATGTTAAAAATTGTGGAAATTGCATGGAAGGAGAGGAAGAGATAAACATGATTAATGGGTTTGACTGGGAAGCGGGGGAAGTTGGGAATATTGTCTCTGCTAAATAAAAGATTAAGTAATTCAAGAAATTGTTCAAAAACCAATCACTTGAAGCCAAGTCAGATTCAAAAAATGTAAAATCCAGCAAATTGAGAATCGAGTTTTGGAGTTCATATAGCCCCACTACATTGCTATCTATAGATGGATAAATTTCTGTTATTTAATGAGTGTTAATTCAAATGAAGTTTTGATTTGCTCTTTTGGCTTTATCACGTTCTTTGTGTCAAAATTCTATGCCTTTTGCTGCATCATTATTCTATCTGACTTGAATTTGATTGATTCACAATGAGTTGCTTAAAGGCTGATGGAACTGGATCACATCATGAGCGTGAACATCTTAGTGACATACTAGCTCACTTATCAATACGTTTCTCCTAGATGCTCAGGTATAAGGAAAAGCGATGGGATTCTAAAAGAATGATTGATTCTGGTGGAATGCCGTCATCCCATTCTGCAACTGTGATGGCTCTAGCAGTAGCAATTGGTCTACAAGAGGGAACAGGAGGACCAAGTTTTGCCATAGCAGTTATCTTGGCCTGTGTGGTATGTACTCTTTAACCACATTTTACCCCTTTTTCCCCTTAGTAACTTGAACCAGCATGCTCCTGGGAATCCTTTGCACATTTCCCTGATGGAAAGGTTTTTGGCACTTTTGCATGCTGTTTGAGTTGGACAATGTCATTTTTAGGGTACCCTATTTTCTCTCCCTTAAAGTCTTTTATGGACTTTGAGTTGTTGGCATATTTGGTCCTCGCATATCATGACTCTTCACTTGAGGCTTGATGAGCATTTAAAAAAGGGATCAAGAAACTGGGTTAACAATCGTTTTAACAACATTTAAGTGGAACATTGCTTTGTCATCTGATTTTGCAACTATGCCTTTTTAAATATTAGTTTTTTTCAAACAGATCCCCATTTTATTGGTGCATTAATCATGCTTTGAAGTTTTAGAGATATGGTCTAGTATGTTGTAAAGATGTGAACATGTGTGAGCCAAACTAGCTGTTTGGGTATTCTTGTGCTATCTTGTAGCTTCTCATTGATTGAGAACAGAAGATAGGGGATTTTGTTTTGGGGGAGGGGGAGAGGGGGTTGTCAACTGATTAGTCAACTCAGTTATAGAACATCAATACAAATAATGCCTATCTTATCTGTTTCATTTTCAAATCCTCTCTGTTTTTGTGATACTGCTTTTGAATTTGTTGCCTTGAGTCTCTTTAATGCTGAAATCGATCAAACCCTGTGAAGAAATTTGTTTTTTTTTTCTTGAATAAAGCTGGATGATTTATATCCGCGGAGTTCAAGAGAATAAGGCCAGACATTCACTACTTTTTGAATTATGTGCAGGTGATGTATGATGCCTCTGGAGTCAGACTTCATGCTGGTCGGCAAGCTGAAGTAAGATTGCCTGCCACATTAAAGGAACCTTGGTCGACCTTTGTCTGCTGCATGCTTTCTTTATCTTGAAAGACAGTTGATTTGAGTTATCAATCAACGTGATTTTCATCTTAGACACTTTTCAAAAGCAAAATAAAATGTTGGAACCTTAAGCATATCTGTTCTTGTAACTCCATTACACAGATTGTAATTCTCGAGCAAAGAAATAGAGAAAGCAGACTGACCAGTAAGCTATCAAGGACACACTAATCAAATATTGTAACACTTTCAGGCTCACAGCAGATATGCGTTAAAGATAACATACAACAAAATACAGAATTGCATTTACTTTTCTCTTTGACCTGGCAGTGGCACTACTGCAATTGAAAACAGGCATTTTCACAGCCTTAAATTTTCTGGTATTGATTGGGGTTGGGATAGTGTTCCTGGAATTCCTCTCAAGACTTTGCATTTTAGTTTTCCATTTCTTTCCTTTATTTCTACTGCATGATAAAATATGAACTCAGGTGGGCTATAACAAGTTTGCTGATTGCAATTTTTTCCCTTCTCTGACCATTTCTTTTCTTTCGTTTTTTGGGGGGAGGGAGGTTGAGTGTTACACCCATTGCAGTTGTGTCGATGGTTTTTTTCATGAGCATTTGTGCTGTCTATTTGAGTAGGTTGGTGTGTAAAGCTTCTAGTGCTAATGCATTCTTGTGTCTATTTCAATTGCAGTTGTTGAACCAAATTGTCTGTGAATTTCCTCCTGAACACCCTTTATCTAGTGCTAGACCTTTGTGCGATTCACTTGGGCATACTCCACTCCAGGTTTGTTGGACTCTGAATGTTCCCATTTTAAATAATTGGATGTCCATTACTTATTCTACTGTAAGTTATTATGCCTGAAACATCTACACTTCAAAACCTCGTTTGCTGCCACTGTCCAACTTGATTGTATGGATTAGTGTGACTTGAATCACTATTCACAAGTCGGTGGAACCTCTCAAAAAATGGCAGTTGCCAGTCATACAAATGGGATATCATTGGACACAATATTTTGCGTTGGAATATGTGTAGTCTGATACCTAAATTGTGACATCAACAATCACTATGTGATGGGAATCTTATGTTGGAAGAATGCTAGACTGACCTCAAGCAATGCTTGACTTCCAAAACTTCTTGTAATCACTATTTCAGCAGAAAGCTTAGCATCAGATAAATTTCAAATTTAATGGAGCTTAAAGTTTTGTAACTTTTCCCATACATGTATTCTCCATCAGACATATTTCCAGCAATAGCCGGATATGGTTTCTGCAGTTTGTTATGTGAGGAGAGAAATATTACAACTGCTGTTGCTATCCTAGAGAGGATTTCCACAAAATCAGAGCACAATCATTCTGTGATTTCTAATCATTGGAAAATGGAACATGAATTATCATTATTGTGGCACTCATAACATGTCATTAGATTCCCATCTTTCTTTATGGCCATGCCTTATGACTGCTAGTGCATGTTTAGCCTTTTCTTGTTTACAAAAAATAGTGGAGTTTTATACATGCTCCCAAAAAAATACATTGTTGCCGGACATGATGTAGATGATGATCTTATTTGTAAAAAAAACAGTTATAGTGGTTTTGAAGAGTAGATGGTGGTTAGATAAGCATCTTGCTGTCTTAAGTCATGACCTTGAGATGTTAAATTCAGTTCAGATATGACTTGTTTGTTTGTATCGATTTTGATTTGTCTATTTTGTTCAGGTAGTCGCTGGTGCTGCGTTGGGATGCATAGTAGCTTATTTGATGAAAAATTCCAATTAATGCATCGTATTATCAACATCGATTCTTTCACCTCATCATCAATAGGCTGATGTAGATGTGCAGCAGGTGTATTCTGCTGAAAGCTTGTAAAATGGTATGGGAGGGTTGGAATGCGAATGGTCCCCCGTTGATTTTAAATAAGAACCATTGATATGAGTAGCAGACTGAAAATACCCGTGTCCTCGAATCCTATATTGAATATTCGTTCAGTTCAATTAGCAAGTTGTGCTGCAGCATCGATATTCAAGCGTTGTGTCAAATGGGCATTTGGTATCTTTGTGATAGTGGACGAACCCAAGTAGACGTTGAGCTTTGTAATTTACTGGGGTTAAAATGTGCCTAAAAGTACGTTGTAATGTGAATGGTAGGGCTGTTAATTGAACTGAGTTATTCGAGCTCAACTTGAGTTCGACTCATTTTAGACTCGTTCGAGCTCGTTTGAATATTTTAAACAAGATGAATATCAACATAATTTTAGGTTTGTTTAAAAATGAGACAAGCTCGAGCTCCGGTTTGAGCAGCTTGAATGGCTTGATTAAGTTTAATATTTTTTACCTAGTTTTACTATTATTTTTTGCGGTCTAATTATAGTCGTCCATTCCAAACCTTTACTGAAATCCAACATTGAGGACAACATGCATATTAACGTGTCCAACCATAATACACCCAAAGCCAATCTGAAGGCGCCATCTATAACTCTCAAGCCTTAAGCTCTCAATTCTACTTCTCTCGTCCATCTCTCATCGGCTGAAGCCCTTATTCATCTCATCTCTTGCCTCTCATCGTCTGAAGCCCTCATTTTCTTAGTCTACTCATCTGATAAGGCTGTGGCTGGCCCTCAATTTCTCAGTCTACTACTACGAGATTCTCAATTCATTTGACAAGGCTTGTAGTATGGCAAAACAGATATACTTGACCTTCGTCTGTTGTGTATATATTTTATGTTTATTATCAAAAGAATCTGTGCCCCCTAGTACTATAAATGTTGGTGAAAATCAAAAAGCTAGCGTTAACGATGTTGTTACAATCGAAGAGCCTTTTGAAAATAAACCACTCCAAAAAAAATCCAAGAGGAAGACCTCGAAAGTTTGGAAATTTTAACAAAAATGATCATAGTGTATGAATATCCTTTTAGGATGGTTGAACATGAATTGTTTTGTGATGCTTCTTATTTACAAGTTTGTTGAAGAGAATGAGTTTCTGAATGGAGGTAGCCTTGAGGAAAACAACTTTTGAATCATTTTTTTGAATGTATCAATAATAAAATAATTCTTGTCTTGCCTTTAATTTGTTTGCCAACAAAATACTAATTCTTGGTTATGATTTTTTTATTGCAGGCTCTATTACAAGGACATTTGACTGTTTTTTGGGTGAAATAGACTGATTTTTTGTTGGCACTTAACAACTTCTTTTTTAATTTTTTTGTTGGCGCTCGGCACTTGACAGCTTCTTTTTCGAATTTTTGTGATTAGTTTTATGTGGCTGGTTGTTTAATCTAGTTATTTATGGACAATTTTTTTGGTTGGTGATGTGCGTAAGTGCATGTTGTGTTTTTTATATATGTAATTGGTGTTAATTGTTAGGCGGTGTTCGTGGAGAAACTGATTATGAATTTGTTATATTGTGTTAAGTGGTGTTGAATTTGTTAAAATTTAAGGCTGGATTTAAATTCTTGGATCAAACTTTATACAAGCTAGAGCTTGGATTCGAGCTTGTTAACAGAAAACGAGCCTAATCAAGTCAAGCTTTAACTTTCCATTTTCAGTCAAGTCGAGCTCGAGCTTAAAAATAAGCTTGACGTTCGAGCTCAAGTCGAGCTATTTTCCCAAAATGTCGAGTCAAGCCTGAGCATGGTGATGCTCGTCGAGCTTGATTTGATTATCACCCATAATGAATAGTTTTAATAGAGATATTGGTTGCCGTTTGAGACCTTCAAATGGATTTATCGAAATATGTTCTGCTTTATACTATAGATTTATGTACATTCTTAACAATAATAAAAGATTAAATTACACTTTATTCTTCTGAATTATTTTCTATGTTTTACTTTGCATCTTTAACTATAAATTTTTTTAAATTATACTATAAAGTATCAATTTTATTTCATATCACTCTTATAGAGAATACAACAAACTTGACAATCTATCAACTGAGGGAGAAAACCCCACAAAGAACTTTCCACCAAGTGTCTAGTACCATTTTATTTTACCTCTTTTACAATCAAATGGTTAGTAGAAAGAAAAAGGTGGTCAACCCAAGGAAGAAAATTTAGAGTTTTGAGAATGCAAAGTCACGAGTGAGTATTTTTTTTAATTTTTGCCTTACACATGTGTACTAGACAATTGTTTATTGATAATACGTACCATTTACAAGTGTATTTACTATCAAAAAATTAATAGTCCTTATTTATTTGAGTGATATAAAGTAAAATTGATACTTTAGAGTGTAATGTGAAAATTTTTATAATTAAAGATATAAAGTGAAAGAAAGACAATAATTCAATGGGGTAAAGTATAATTTACGTAAATTTTTTGTATTAAGTTTATTTTTTATATTATTATTATTTAATAAAAAAATTAAATATTTTACTCGATTGAACCGATGATTGCGGGTGACTTAGACTTGGGAAAATCAACTATTAATCTCATTTTGTGGCATTTTAAATTTTATGTATGTCTCATAAACTAATAACGTGTTTCTCTCTCTTCTCTCTTTCTCTCTCTCTCATTCACACACACAGTCGATTTGAGAGGTGTTGTATGCAGAGGTTTTAGAGAGAGAAAGAGAGGGTTTTAGAGAGAGAGAGAGAGAGAGAGGAGTACATTGAATGAGAGAGGAACAATTTCGTGGTGTGAACGGCGAAGGAGGCGAATACGGAAAGTACAATTTGGAGCTGTAATTGCGTGCCGTTCTCGAACCCTCGCCAACTCTATAGTTCGTATCGACTCTGTGTGTGTGTGTGTGTGTTTTTGCAGAGCAGGAGATTCAGAAGACGAAGCAATGATGAAGAGGAGACCAGCTTCTTCGTCCTTGAGACACCGCCTGTTCTTGTTCGGCCTGAAGCTTGTGATCTTGCTCTCGGCGTTCCTCTGCTTGTTCGCTCTTCTCAGACTCCATTCTCTTTACAAGCTTCAACCTGCTAGGCATCGTAGATATATACATCACTTTGAAGGCTCTCCTAAGATCGCCTTTCTCTTCCTCGTTCGCGAAAACCTTCCTCTCGATTTCCTCTGGCACAGCTTCTTCCAGGTACAGGAATTTCTCAATTTTTATGTTGTTTTACTCACTACACACATATGTAGTGAAAGAAAGAGGTTTTGAATAATTGTTTGTTATGGCGTTGTTGAGCTCACAGAATGGCGATGTTGCGAATTTCTCAATTTATGTACATTCAAAGCCCGGTTTTGTGTTTGATAAGTCGACTACGAGGTCAACTTTCTTTTACGGTCGACAGTTGAGAAACAGCATTCGGGTACTAATTCAATCCCGTGACCGTTAACATTGCTTCAGCTTGGCTTTTGGACATTGCTGAGCTTTGTTCTTGATTTAGTAAATCGACGCTGATTATCCATCGACCGCAATTTTGTTGCAGGTGGCTTGGGGAGAACCGAGTATGATAGAAGCAGAAACGTTGTTATTTGAAGCAGCTATTGATAATCCAGCCAATCAGAGATTTGTTCTTCTCTCCGACAGGTTTCTTGTTTTCATTTGTCTGTTCTACAGTCTTCGAAATCCCTATGATTTCATCAATTATGCTTCAGTGTTTTTCATGAAATACCCAATCATTCTTCTTCCTCAAATTTTTTTTTCCCTAATTGTGTTTTTTGATTACTAGACTAGTCAGTATATTTTTTTGACGACATCTAAAGTCGCCAGGAAGTTGAAATTGTCTAACTAGTCTGATTGTTACCTCTTGAATCGTCTGTTTGACCCCTTGATTTTCCACTTTTGGGAATCCAAGTTCTCTGTTTAAATTTGGTGATGTTTCACATTTCCTGGATTTATTGGTCAATTTTGGGCTTTGTGCATATTTTTTTGCTGTTCTCTACTTTGTTTCTGTGTCATATCCGGCCCCTCTTTAATCAACTAATACATGGTACTATCTAAAAAATTCGGAACTTATTAAGATTAGTTTACTTGGAAATATAGTGGGGAATTGGGGCATGGACTTTCTAACAGCGGATTACTGGTTGATTTATCTATGGGGTCATTACCCAGTTGATTCCATTAATCTAGAGCGCTGGGAGGGGTGGATCAGATAATATCCTAACATTTGATGTATTTTGCACAGAAGGGACTCTCTCTAATTTGAACTTTTAACCTTACAGCTGTATGCCCGACAGGATTATGAGTGCACCAAGCAATGGCCTTATTGATAAACCTCAAGTGGCTAATTAGTTTGTCTTTTTTCAATTACTATTGACGTATTTTTAGAATAGTAAATCCACCTTATCATTGAAGTTTTATTTTCCATCTTGATTCATAAACTTTTTTGCACTCACATTTTAGCTTCGTTTGCAACGAAGCCGCAATGTATGACAGCCATCTAGTTATCTCCTTGATGTTGGAGTATCTTTATAAGACATCCGGTACTCATCTAGAATTTCTTCTTTGTTTTATTAATCCTTGAATGTTATATCCCAATCTTTGTAGCAATAAGAGGTTCGGAAACCCTCAGTGTGAGGGATTGCAACTTTCGAGACCACTTGGTGACCCCCACAATGAGAAGCACTAGCATATAGAATCTAGGATATTTTAATTAGGGAGGATAAAGTGGATATAAAAATTCTCTTTTCTTTTCTTTCTGTCTTTTTTTTTTTCCCTGGATTAATCAATGTCTTGAAAGATTACTCAAGATTTGCATTCATCCACTCTTGGACTTGGGCTTTACCCCCTTTTTAACTTTTTCATCCTGTGAAATGAATTGTTGATTGAGCTCAATCTAAACTTAAGATGTAATTTGTAAGTTGCTTATTGTACAGTTGCGTGCCCTTGTACAACTTCAGTTATGTATACAGCTACCTGATGTCTTCTCCAAGAAGCTTTGTTGACAGGTACACATAATGGCCAATCAGTCTCTCAAAGTTTAACATATCACTAAAAATATTGATTGACATGTTGCATTTACTTGCAGTTTCTTTGTGCATCTGATGAGTTTTGTGAAATTTCTGTCTGACAGCTTTGTTGACGTAAAAGAATTGCGTTACAACCCAAAGATGTCACCTGGCATACCAGAGGCCAAATGGAGGAAAGGATCCCAGGTTTTCCTTTGCCTTCCTTCATAATTGTGTTTTATATTTGAACTTAGGTAAAAAATTCTGAAGTGGATGTTGGATAGACATTATGAAAGGCCATACATCTATCTAGACTAGTCATGACAATTGTGGATAACAAATCATTAACATCCTTGTGTTTTAATGTGCTCTGATTTGATAGGTGCTGTTACATTATATATGGTCTTTTTACGTTGGAGCACTTGGGTTTCATGACTTCTATGCCTACACTTGCAAAATGATATCAGGACACCCATTCTCCCTCCTCCTCTCTTGTTGGATCAAAACTAAACAATTGCTTTGGATAGTTTGACTATGGCATCTGGCCTTAGAAAAGGATTCATATTTAGAAAGTAATGCCAGCTTGGGATTTAATGCCTAGGTGCAGGAGGCTGTTCTTTGCAGTATTTATGTGTTTTTATCTCGGAAATCAGAATGTCCCTTAATATTCTAGCAATCAGTTTGTAACAGTAGTTATATTCAATTAGGATATCATGAGCACTTTTAATGGATTGCAATCCATGTCTCATCTTCCTGTGGGGTTCTGGTGATGTGATTTCAGTGGATCGCTTTGATCAGAAGACATGCAGAGGTGGTTGTCGATGATGATGTTGTTCTTTCTCTCTTCAAGAAATTTTGCAAGGTATACATGGAGACCACTAACTGGTTCTGCCTATTCATCTATTGAGGTTACAAACTGCTTCTCTTGGAACTCTTGATAATTGTAAATGCAACTTGTCGCTGACTTACTAATCAATACTAGCTTGCTGAATTTGAATCTTGGCAGATTTTTTACCATGTTATACTTTTGTTGGAGGTTTCAACTGATAGTTTTGAATGTTATTCATCTTTCAGCGGCGGCCACTTTTAGACTCAAGTAAGGGAAATGTGTCTCTGGTAAGTGAACATTATTCCTTGTTTACTGATGAAAATTGAAATAGATGTCCCTAATTTTTTACATTATTCTTTATGGTGTAGAACTTTGCACAAAAATAAGCATGATCTCTCTCTTCCAATCAATTGACTGATTTGTGCTAATTTTAAATTGTAATACAGAAACAGATTGAACACAACTGTATTCCAGATGAACACTTTGTGCAGACATTACTTACAGTAAGCAATAACTGATTTTTTTTTCAACTGTCTCATTATTGAAGAAATTCTTTGGTTATATCCCTAGTTTCATAGTTAGTAAATGATGTTGCCTTCATCAATATAAATACCAATTTTTCTCATTTCTTTCACTCACCTGACCTTGGCCGTTCAATTGATAATGCTGATTAGAAATATCTGCTATATTGTTCTTTTCTTTTCTTTTTTTGTGGGTGTGTGTATCAAACTTAGTGTTTCATCGGCTCATTTTTCTTCATTTTGTTTCTGTTTCACAACAAGTTGAGGGGACTTGAAGATGAACTTGAACGGCGAACATTGACATACTCTTTGTGGAATCAGTCTGGCGTGAAAATGGATACAAAATCTTGGCACCCGGTTACTTTTAACTATGCAAATGCTGGGCAGCTACAAATTAACAAAATAAAGGTGAGTCATTGTTGTTAATTCAGTTTATATGCTTGAGAATCAATGCATGGGCCACAAGCATAGGAAAATGTTCCATATGTGACCCTGCTGATATGTGTGAACCTGAATTGCATTTAGAGATGGCGTGGGTATTTGTTGCATATACTAGGACTGCTGCCCCCGTGAGGGGAGAAGGGGGGGGGTTGTGTGTGTGTGTGGTGATGTTTGATCTTGGGCTAGTTATAAGAAGGCAACTTGCCTCTCTCTACTAGGACTTGCATTTGTACTTTTGAGCTTCTTGATTGTAAACTGACTGAAAGGCAATTTTCCATCTAAACATCAAATAATATTTCGCATCCATAATCATAGACGTGAAGGCAGCTCTGGGGAAGGGATAAACAAATATCTTGACTACCTAAAAAAGATCAGCAGAATGACTAGTTCCGATCTCCACCTTAATTTGCCCTTTAGTTTTGGAAATCTCAAATAACCTGGGGGAAAAAAGCACAGCAGAGGTGACTGAAATCATTCTTAGTTTGCTTTCAGTGGGTGTCTGACCAAATTGAACCTACCATTGAGCTGGAAATGAAGAACAAAGGGTTCGGTAAAATACAATTGATCCATCCACTCCTCCAAGTATTAGTTCCTTGCTGCACTTGGATACTACTGGGACAGAGATGCCCATGGCCTGTTTGGTTGTGGTCACTCCTCTTTTAACCCAAAAGTTTAGTTGGTATTGGGCTTTGTTGAGTTATTGATTAGAGGATCAATTCACAATGAAGAATTGATGGATATACCAAATCAATGAAGAAATCCTTGGAATAGAAGTAACTTAACAATCTATGATTTTGAAAGACTTTCAAAATAAATCTGCTATCCGAGAACCAATTGCACCGCCAAATCTGCTACACAAAGAAGAGGAAGAGGTGTGAGAAGCAGAAGCAACTGCATCCGACAATAGATGAATGAACTCACTCTGCAGATCATATTGGGAAGAAATTGGCACAACCCATTCCTGAAGAAGGAAGTGAGGGAGATATCTGGTGGAGCAAAGACAGGTCCTATAATCAAATAACACCTCATCAAGTTAGTAAAGCACTGTATTTTGTCCTGTGTTTGGAGGTGGGTTTTCTGAATCCGAGGATATGCATCAGTTTGAACTGACACAGAATTCTGATATCCTGGGATTGTAGCTGAAAGAACTAGTGTAGACAAGAATGTATTGTTAGAGCATCCAACTTAGTGGAGTGACCCTCGAGTATATAAAACAACCTTGGCTGGTACTAAATACTAATCACTTGACCAGGATATAAGAATATATGGGAACCGGGCTCGCACATGGGGCTAGCAAAAAAACAAGTATGTGTACCGGAAAATTCAAATGGGTAGGAGACTTTGATCCACACTCTGCTGAAAAGAATTGGGGTGGGGTGGAGGGCAGTGGGGGCGTAGATACAGGGATTTACATTACTTGTACGCATACTTATCAAAAGAAAACAGAAAATGCTTACAATGCCATTATGATCAGTAACTATTCTCTGTGCGTGGTGAAGGGATCGCATGTTGCTCGTGCCTTTGTACAATTGAAGTAATGATTCCTATACAGTATTCCGTTACCTGGCCCAGTTACTTGCCCCTCTTTTTCTTTTTCTCAGAAAGTTCCCTCTGTCGTATTACTGCAGTCGGTATAATTTCTGTACATCCTGAGGTCATTTTCATACTATCTTACTTGTTTTTTCTCTTACAGTGAAACCCTGTATGGGCACACAAATGAACCATTTTAGCTTGTTAAAGTTTTCAGATGGTTTTTATGATAGTTGAAGAAGGTTACTTGCTATTTAAAATCTATTCAGTCTTGGGACCCTCAATTCCATGCCAATCCTTGTCTTATGCCCTCGGCTTTCTATCTGGCAGGATATCAAACATATTGACTACAAATCTGAGAATCGGACGGAGTTATGTCGTACTAATTCTTCGCTTGCTCCTTGTTTTGTATTTGCAAGAAAGTTCTCACATGGAGCAGCCATGCGGCTGTTGATTGATGGTGTGGTTGGTACCTATGATCTGGATGCATTATTTGATACCCCGAAATGAATAGTGTCATACATTTAATTCTAAACATGCACAGCAACACTCAAAGCAGCCAGAGTAAGTTGTGCAACCATCCCACAGTTGGGGAAACTGGAGTCCCAGGGTTGGACCGAACTCTTTGGGGAAAGGGAAGTCAAATTTTACTCGGGCCTCATGTTTTCTCCTATTGGTTGGAACCAACATATTCCCATGTAAGAGCATCTCCAACAAGAAGTTGTATTTTAGCTACCTAAAAAGTAATTTTTTCAATTTTAATTACTCACTTTTTCAATACACACTCCAAGAGATTTTCTATTTTTTTAACTATTTATTTTAAATATTTTTTTCATTCCTTTTATATATTTTTTTTTTGAGAATAATGAAAGGGAGAGAGAGAATGGAGAAAGGAGAGGAAGAGAAAGAAAATAATATAAAATATGTTTACAAGTTCTTACAGTGATACTCTATATTTAGAGTATCACTGTAGCAAAAATCTATTTTAGAGTATATGAGCAGCATCCGTTGGAGCATGACTTTTGACTTTGATTAATCAAATTTTAGCTATTTTGATCATTTATAGCATCTTTTGGGGACGCTCTAACATGGTTTGGCCTGGTCCATTGTATATGAGGCCGAGACGGGGAGTTGAAGAACAGAAAAGATGCAACAACCTTCCATTTGGAAATGATGTACGGGGACAGGTTTTAACTGCGGGGTTTGAGGTTGGAGATTTCTAAAAGTTATAGTTACAGTTCTTGACAGCTGATGAAAGATTGTTGTCTGCACTCAGGTTAAATTTAAAAAAAAAAAAAAATGTTAAAAGAGTTGAGACTCATCGTTAAGCAGCTTGACTTATACATCACTAACCACTTGGCTTCTTTTTGAATTCTTGAATTTTAATTTAATGTAAGGTTAGTGTTCTGCCCTTTCTTTCTTTTTGTTCGTAGTTTATGTGACGCCATGGAAAATTTTGGAGCAAAGTTCTTGCGATCTAAAAAATTGATATAATGATGTCGTTGTGACATGATTCAATATTATTGTTGTGATTGTAGCTATTATACTTTTTCATTGAGATTATTATTTTTGTATTTCTTCATGGTACGAAAATCTGTTGTCCCATGATGCAATCTTATTATTTTTTTTTCCAGGTGGACATTGTTTCCCTTGATGATAGTCAATTGTAAATTCCCATCCTTTATGATTATTTATTTTTTATCTACTTTTTAAGTGATGGTACCCTGCTCATTAATGGTCACACGTTTTGTTCACCGGCTTCCATGCATAACCTATCTATAGGTTAAGTCTCTCAATAAATCTCCTCATTTGCGGTTCATTCTGTCTCGTGTCACAGTAGCCCTTTTTAGGTTAGTAAGGGGCTTCTATTTCTATTGCAATTTGGGCGGACTAAATTGAATTCAATTTGAGCCCAATTCGAAAAAAACAAGGTTTGAGTTAGAATTTTTAATACTTGGGTTGGGTCTGGGTAAAAAAATTTTAATTCGAATTGAATTTGGGTAAGATTAGGGTTGAGACATCAAGTTGTCAGATTCAACTCGAATATTAAAATTGGGTTGAACTCAAATATACATAAATATAAAAATATATTTAATTAGGGTTAATATTTATCTTCACATTTTAAAGTTCAGACTTTCACTTCACTTCAAAATTTTCACTCTTGCTGATCTATCACTCTTAGATCTCTGTCTCACTTGTAACTCTTCCTTCTCTCGGCCTCCCTCTCTGACTCGTCACTACTCTCTCTCTCACTCCTCTCTTCATAAACGTCCCGTTATTCATCTCATATTACTTGAAAAAATCAACTATACACTTGAAAAAATCAAATTTATATTTGAAAAAATCAATCTGAATTAAGTAACACAAATCTAATCCGAATTCAACCCGAGTCTCACTCGAATTAAACTCGGATAGTACTCGAGTTGACTACTACGAGTTGAGGTAGGGTCAGAATTAGGGTTGAAGATTCTATACTTTAGGTTGAACTAGAGTTAACCTCTCAACCCTCCTAACCCGCTCGCGTTACACCCTTATTTCTATGACATGTATGTCCAGATTTTCCCCGAGAAGAGAAGGATGAGGAAAGAACATAGAAAGAAATTGATGGGTTGTAAGTTTTTTACATTTCTTAGATGAGTTAACTTTTTTTAATTAATTCTATTTTTTAAGTCGGAAATTATTTTTTGTTAGAGGGCTTTTAGGTATGGGCATTAAATAGTAAATTTATAAGCGAAAAAAAATTATAAAATATTTTGTCTACAACCATCAATTCAGGGTATGGTCAACATTGCCGGTTCCAACATATATGTAGAAGTAGCAGAAGGACGTGATTAGAGATGACAATGGGACTCCGCCGAAGGCTTTTGCATTGGTGTCGGTGGAAGCACCCAAGTCCTCCATCGGCGATGAGGTCATAGCAATAGATAAAGGTTTGAGAGTTGGAGAGATTTTGATGGATAGAATGAAATATTTAAAGCACTATTTATTGATTTTCTAAATAATATTTTTGCAGATGACTTAGAAATTCAATAAAAATAAAAAATTGATCAGTTGATGGGCCGGATTATGGATCATGTTGAAAACCCAACTTATTGGGCCAAATTAGGCCGAGCTGACGGACTAGATCAATAGGGTAAAAAACAGAAATGCCGTTGAATCTAAACAACGATGTGAAATAACATCTCTATGGAACTGATGGACTGACTCACAAATGTAATAAAAACTAAGTCCGGAATAGTTTAAGTGGTAAGTAAATTCAAATGTTATAAATTTAATTTTTAATAATTTTTTAAAATTAGATTATGAAAAATTTATTATTTATGAATATATTAATTTTAACGTAGATAATTTATCTTTGATCAAATCAGGGAGAAAATTAGATAAAATATTTGTAAATTAATCTAAAAATTTCTGATCGTTGAACTAAAAAAAAAATGTAATAAAACCCATGCACTCAACACATCGCACATCTCTTTTTGGATCGAAATAATCAACGGCTATGATAAAGGCTCCATCAAGTTACATGTATATGGCATACACCATAACTTTACCCTCAAATTCAAACTCAAAGGAGGGAGAATCAGAATCCTTTCTCTCTCTCTTTTTTTTTCTACTTCGTTCTGTACAACCTCCATCAGATTCACTTCATTTCACTAACCTTGGAACCCCTCTCTCTCTCTCTCTCTCTCTCTCGCTATCTATCTCTTTTCTTCTTCTTCGATCTATACAAATACCAGATATAGATACAGACATAGTAGTGAGAGTGCAGAGGGTGTGAAACCATAAGGTCCAATCGAACTGTAATCAATGGCTGAAGCCCAAAGCCCTAACCCAACAACGACGCAGAAGCAGAGAGCCCCGTTCTCTCCAACGAGTCCGTTCTTTTTAGGCTCCAATGATGACAAACTCGAGCGCGCTCAGGCACGTGCAGCACGCGCCGCCGCTATACGCCGGAAAACAACCGCTACTACCCATCCTGCTCTGGCGGACCCGTATCTTGGCAAACAACAGATTCTTGAGTTGTTCCAGAATTGCATCAAACTCGCCAGCGAAAATGTGTCTACTCTCCCCTGAATATATATAAATCCATTCCTTTAGATGTTTATTTTCTAGAATTGTTGGTAATTTTGTTGGTTTGGATTTTGTGGGATGCAGAAAATTAATCAGAAGAATACATGGGAGCTCGGTCTGATAGATCATCTTTGTGACATCGTCAAAATTGAAGAAGAAGATGATGTGGAGACCAATTTTCAGAAGGTAGACGCATGTTATTAGTTGAAGTAGGGGAAAAATATTAACTTTTGGTGAATAATACTTGTCTTAGCTATATGGAAATAGTCGGATTTATGCCTTAATTCACTATATGCTTATTAGAATGCAATTCAGCACACCTGCATTGCCTGTTTTGTTCCCTTCCTTATGGTCTAATGTTAGCATTGTGCTTGCTATTTGAGGTCTAGATATGCTTTACACTTTGATTGAGGCTTTGCAACTAACATACTGATTCCCCAGGAAAATTATTACTTTCTAATCTTGTGGGGGTCTCCTAGAAAGTCTTACCATTCTAGAGAAGTGGAAGAACAATCTTCAATTCTTCATGTGTTTGTACTTCTAGTCTGTTGCTTCATGGTAATTTGAATGCTCAAAAAGTTTCGTATAATTCATTGGTTGCAAGTACAAGAGTGAATAAATATGGCAGTAAGGGATATATTCCATGTTGATCTCATGTAAGTTTCTTGTTGAAGAGGAATAAAATATGAAATGGACTTAATACTTTCATTGCTTAACCATCCTTCCAGTTTAAACATGGTTAATGCAGTGGACTCAATCTCAAGGGTTTCAATTTGAATTTGGGCCTGGCACGAATTGTTAAAGGCATAACCTGCAAAATGTATATCTAGGTGGAGGAGTGACAATAAGGTCTTGAGGCTTCTTTCCACGAGAGGTCTTAAGTTGTGTGCAATCCCGTGAGGCACTAGCCTTATGCCTTATTATGCTAGTTGTATTTCTTATGAGCCAAGCGCATCAATTGCACAAACCACAAAAAATGATATGAAGCTTAATTCTTACGAAATTATTAATGATATAAACAACAAACTCTGGATTATTACATCTTAATAAGGGCTACAAGGGAAACAGAGGTTATTCTAATTGATTATTTTGAATGGAACTGGTAATCATGAAGAGATTTAACAGTTAGCCTTAAAATAGGAGCATCTCGTACTGGTTACTAACATAGCTAATATTTTACGTAGCATGGAATAAGAAAAAATGATGAGGTGGGCAACCAACCCTACTTATTGGAATGAGACAATTTCTTGTCACTTGATTCTGATGCTTCACAATTTAGGCTAGCATGGTTGGCTCTTTAAATGTTAAAAAGCCTATTTTGCACGTGTGGATGCAGTTTTTACATATGAAATGTGAGGAGTTTGCGTAGGACTTATTTGAAAAACATTCTCTCTTTGTTCATAACACAAAAATGGGCTGAGATATGAGGTGACATTATCTCCAAGCTTATTAATTAGTCTTGTTGTTTTTGCGTCCTCTTTCGATTGGGATGGTTCTCCTTTGTTTGAATTTTTCTACTTTGTCATGAATATTTCCCTTCTTGTGGTTGAATTTGTTTTGTTAAATTGTTTGTAAAGTAGTTACTTTTTGCTTCCTACTTTCGACCAGATGCCTCAGACCTAATACTCGTGGATATTTTGTATTTGTTTCACTATTTGTCATTTTGTTGTTTTGTGGTCAACCTTGAGTCTTTTAATTCCTTTCATGACTTTCGTGTGACTTAAATAGGCCACATGATTAGTATTGCAGTTATTAGCGAAGATAATAGTTGCTAATTGCCATGATCAAACTTGTCTTCTTTTATGGGTCTTTGTCAAATTTGAAAGGGCAATGCTATTTGTGTGCTTTATTTTATAAGGAACAGTCACACCCACAAATGAAGAACAAAATTTTCTTCTTTTATTCAAGTTTTAGTTAATTTGATTAAAATTTATTGATAGTATTTTTGTGTGGTGGGATCACTTGTCACTGAGACTCAAAGCATGATCATTCTCTTTGTGGTTCAACTTGGAAAGAACATGGCATGTAAATATGCTTTCGGCTGCTTTATTGAGATTTCAAGGCATGGGCCATGACCATGAAAATAAGTTCTAGGACATACTTGAAATTGATGTCAACGTTGTTTGAACTTTATAGCACCATTTGTCCAACACACTCACACATTTATGCAATTTGGGCACATTGATATATATTATTTGCACTTCTGAGTGCAGGCAAGTTGCACTCTTGAAGCTGGAGTCAAGATTTACTCAATGAGGGTGGATTCAGTGCATTCAGAGGCATATAAGGTCCTTGGAGGGATTAACCGAGTTGGCCAAGAAAATGAACAAGGTTAGGTTGTATTACCACTAACACTCAGTTCATTAGCAACTCTTTCTTTAATGTTTTAACTCTTGTCTGCAAATACAATTTTTTTGGTTAATCACATTTCGTGGAAACATTTTTGGTGCTTAATTAATTATTGATTTTGCAAGGCTGAAGGGTCAAGGAAAAACTTTTTCAAATTGTACAAAACTATTTATATGTGGTAATCGATAATTAATATCCAAGAGGCTATTCACTGTTTGCTATACTAACCCTTCGGAGGTTGCAAAAATTTGGGAAAAAAAAGCGACAATACCTATGATGGAGATCATAAAAGAATTGGATAGATATTTTAAATTAATTATGAGAGTAATTTAGTATTTATCTTTTAAGTATTTTCTTTTAATTTTTAAGGGTTTAGTTATCATTATGACTATTTATTTCTTCTAGGATTTGTGCTCTCCTTATATATATTGGGAATATGGTATTTGTTTTGGTAGACTTTGATTATTGACTATTGATATTGAATCTTCTTCCTAAAATTCTCTCTCTATTCTCTTCCCCTTCTTCTTTTCTCATCCCTTTCTTCTTCTCTTCTCATCCCTAATTCTTCCCTAATACGATCTACATCAATTTGGTATCAAAGTCTAAAAAACAAATTTACTGTTCACTGTTCACGCGTGCATTGTTCATAAAAAATACTGTTCATCACCAAAAAAAAAAAATAGAATTGTCTCGGCATATTCAGAAAATTGCAGCAACATCCCAGCTGTTCTAAAAATTACAGAAACACCCCAAAAAGTTTAAAAAATTACAGAACTACCACCACAAGTTTCAGAATTACAGAAACATCATCCCAGAAGTTGCAGAAATTGCAGAATCTTTCTCCCAGAAGTTCCAGAATAACAGAAACATCCCCAACAGATCCATAAAATTACAGAATCATCCCAAAAAATTTCAGAATTTTCTTTTGATTATAGTATGCATACTCCCATAGAATTTGAGACTAATATTTTTATTCATTGAAAAATTAGAGAATTTACAAAGGATCAAAAACATATTTTCTTCTATTTAAGTTTTTTACTTCTTGTAATTATCAATTGCATTCTTGAACTCATTCTTATATTATTCTCATCTTTCAAAGTCAATCATGAGTTCATATGATCATTATGATGCCTATTCATATACTTATCCAACGTCAAGAATGTCTTAAGTTTACAGTTCTCCACAGCGTCATCGTTATACCTATTCCACTCCTAGAGTTTCTCAGAGTCATTATAAAGTCCACAGTAAGTTTGAGTTTTATTATGAAGATTATGTAGAATACTATTCTGGGACACTTAGGTTACATAATAATTATAAACGTCATGCTTCCCAAAATCATCATCAAGGTCAATCTGGATCAATCTTCAATGTCATTAGTGACCATTCAAAAGTCTAAACTTCCCTAGAAAAAAAGGTTGAGATCTTTGAAATTGAAGTTGCCAATACTAAATATTCACTCGGTCAATTATGTGAAGAATGTAGAGGGATGAAAAATCAATTATGTAAATTAACAAGTTAACTTTCTCACTTGAATAAAATTCTTACAAGTCAACAAATGGAAGAAAATAAGGAGAAGTCTCCAGTTTCACCTAATGTCGGACACCCGCATAATGATAGCCATTATTCTGTTCCATTGGACCCTTATGTTTTCCATCCTTCCAAACATACTTTTAATCGTTTGAATATTGATACTAGTGATGAGATTATTTTTGATCCTATCATGTTTCCCACATCATCGGAGCCAAAAGTTGAATCATTACTAATCATTGAACTTGAGGAAAAATCCATTCAGTTTGTTAAAATGCAAGAAGTTAAACATATTGAGCTATCTATTTTAAAATCTATTTACAATTATTCTATGTCTACTATTCTAAATCATGATGACATTGTTGTAGATTCTTCTCCACCTGAGATTGTTGACATTGTTCTGGATTCTGCCCCACTTGAGAGTGTAAACTTTGTTTCTTTGTCTTCCGTTAAGTGTTCAATTGAGTCTGTGTTTTCTTATTTTCAGCACCAGGGTGTTATAATTACTTCTTTGTCATTGATGTCTTGTCCTACTGAATGCCTTTTATTTAAATCTAATGAGAATTGTTTGGCTATTCGTGAGTTTAGATCTAATGCTTATTTGCTTAATTTTCTATTGAATGTTAGTATTAGTCCAGATTTTTTTTGAGAGGACATGCTACTTAATCGATGTACTCCAGAGCCTATTATTTTGTTATCAGGTGTTTCAATAGGTGGAATTGTTTCTTCCTCAGCATTAGCTCCTGATCTTATCTTTCCACTTCTATCGCGTATTTCGGGACAAATAGATGATGTACTACGTGGCTAGATTTATATTGCTACAGATGGAGATTCTTGCATTTATTCGGATTTATGGAAAGATATTGATGGTTCCTTCATTCTAAATGAAGCATTCTGTCATCTTCGTTTTACTCTCGTAGGGTACTTCTACTTTGAAGACTCTCTGAAGGACAATTTTTCTCAACCGGAGGAGAATGATGGGGATTGTATAGGAATTGAATAGATATTTTAAATTAATTATGAGAGTAATTTAGTGTTTATCTTTTAAGTATTTTCTTTTAACTTTTAAGGGTTTAGTTGTCATTATGACTATTTATTTCTTTTAAAGTTCTTTTAGGATTTGTGCTCTCCCTATATATATATATAGGGAATATGGTATTTATTTTGGTAGACTTTGATTATTGACTATTGATATTGAATCTTCTTCCTAAAATTTTCTCTCTATTCTCATCCCCTTCTTCTTTTCTCATCCTTTTCTTCTTCCTTATTCATCTCTAATTCTTCCCTAATACAATCTACATCAACCTATCTTTGGCCCCCTCGTTCATAGAGAAAAGAAAAATATATTTGTGGGAAAACACGTGTAATTCTAGGAGTGTTGTGGTGTAGATATTTTTTAAATTTGAATTTAAACAGAACCTTAAATATAGGAGTTATCGTAGGAGTTATATTCTGATCGGATTATTAGGAGTTATATTTTGATCTGATTGTTATCAGGTTAAGTTTATCCCTTTAAATAGGGCTACCTTGTAAACTTTACGTAGTATTTATGAAATATTCAGTTTCTCTAATTCTTCATGTTATCAGAGCAAAACTGATCCCTATCCAAAAAAGTTGAGAGAAAACCTGAGAGTCTCTAACCCAGCCGTCACACCAACCAAACACCATGTCTGATCTTTCAGGTGATAATACTTCCAAAAGCCTTGAAACAAATTCCTTTCCTTCTACTATTCCCCAAACAACACCTCATCATGCTTCTCCAGCCGAAAACCCCACACTGCAAATCACCTCACACAAGCTAAATGGCCAGAACTATCTGCTATGGTCTCGTTCTCTCATCATGTTTGTCCGAGGTCGAGGGAGATACGACTATCTCTCCGGCACCACTACAGCCCCGCCAGAATCAGATCCTTCATATCCTACGTAGGAGGCCGAAAACTCCATGTTGATGGCTTGGTTGATCAACTCTATGGAACCAGATATAGGTCGATTATATTTGTTTCTTCCTACTGCCAAAGCTATATGGGAAGTCGCTGCTGAAACTTACTCTGATGTTGGTAATGCTGCACAGCTATTTGAGGTCACTCAAAGGGTCTGCCGAATCAGACAGGGAGAGCTCTCAGTCACTCAATACTACAGCATTCTCAAAGGTTTATGGAAAGAGGCAGATCAATACTGACAGGTGAAATGGGAGTGCGCTGCTAACAGTACGCTGTACAACAAGAAGCTTGAACAAGAGCGCATCTTTGAGTTTCTGATTGGTCTCAACTGAGACTTAGACGATGTGCGGGGACGAATAATTGGAAGAGAACCCCTACCTTCCATTTTCGAAGTCTTTGCTGCTGTTCGCGGGGAAAAAAGCCGCAGGTTCGTGATGATGGGAGGAAATCAGCCCACTCTATCTATCGATAAATCTGCATTGGCTACCGACTCTACTCTAACAACTCAGCAGTGTTACAATCGAAGGAGTGACAACAGACGCCCTTGGTGTGACCATTGTCACAAAATAGGTCATACCAAAGAAACCTGTTGGAAGCTGCATGGTAAACCAGCGTGCCTGAAGAACAATAAGCCCGCCAAGAGCAATAATTGTGCTCTTCATGTCACTGAATATACCCAGTCTGTTCATTCAGGCTCGCAGACTGGTTCTCAAGACTCAATCATCTCCAAGGAGCAATGGGATCTTCTTCAGGACCTGATTCAGAAGACCAAAACGCCAGCTGCATCCACTCCTAATCCATCTTGCTCCTTAGCAGGTATGACAAACAACCCTTGTGTCTCTTGGATAATAGATTCAGGGGCGTCTGACCACATGACTGGTTTATCTAATTTGTTTACCTCCTATTCTCCCTGGGTAATATCAAAGTTAGAATAGCTGATGGATCTCTATCGGCCATAGTAGCAAAAGGAAAAATTCCTATCTCTCAAAATCTTGCCCTTAATTCTGTGTTACATGTTCCCAAACTTACTTGTAACTTGTTTTCTGTTAGCAAATTTACTAAAGACCAAAACTGTGTTGCTAACTTCTATCCTACCTACTGTGAGTTTTAGGACTTGATCTCGGGGAAGAGGATTGGCAGTGCTAGGTTGGAGAATGGTTTGTATTATTTTGAAGAAGGATCAAGCTTAGGTAGACAAGTTCAAGTCGCAAATAAAGCCTCCACTTCTCTTCAAGAAGATAACATCATGTTATGGAATCGTAGATTAGGACATCCCAGTTTTCATTATTTAGCAAAATTGGTTCCTGTTTTATTTTCTAATAAAGATCCTTCTCTATTTCAATGTGAGATTTGTGAACTTGCAAAACCATCATAGAGCACATTTCCGCTCAAAAATTTATGAAAAATCTTCGCCTTTCAATCTTCTCTGGGGTCCATCCCGTGTGAAAAATATTTCAGGTACAGATGGTTTATATCTTTTATTGATGATCATACTCGTTTGACATGGATATACCTATTAAAAGACAAATCTAAAACATTTCAGTGCTTTCAAAATTTTTACAACATGATTAAAACCCAATTTGGTGTTTCTATTCAACTTTTTTGAACGGATAATGGTCGTGAATATTTCTCTAATGTACTTGGTAATTTTTTATCTGAAAAAGGAGTCATTCATCAATCCTCCTGTGTCAATAGTCCTCAACAAAATGGTCTAGCCGAAAGAAAAAATCGGCATCTCTTAGAAGTGGCTAAGGCATTAATGTTCACCTATCAAGTTCCAAAATATCTTTGGGGGGAAGCTGTTTTGACTGCTGCATACTTATTTAATCGTATGTCATCTAAAGTTCTCAATTTTCAAACACCCATTCAAATATTTAAAAAATTCTATCCAAATACAAAGTTATTACACTCTTTACCCCTAAAAACATTTGGCTGTCTACTTAAAAGGACACAAGTGTTTTGATCCCATCTCTAAAAAATTCTGTGTCAGCCAATGTCACCTTTTTTGAAAATCTTCCTTATTTCTCCAAAACTCCTTTTCAGGGGGAGATAAGCTCACAATTCGAATCGGAAGATAAGTTTTGGGAATCAGAATCAGTAGAATCAGTTCCAAATATCTCTTCATTTCAAAACTCAAATGAGCCTCAAATCTCTCCAAATTTCTCTACAGTTCAAAATTCGAATGACACCTTAACTTCTCCATCAATCTCTCTAAACTAAAACTAAAATTCAAAATTTTCAATCCCTTTAAAAAATAAGCAAACTGAAAATTCAAAAAATCCTAGGAACTCGGCAGATATTTCTCCAAAAACTCCAAAAAATTCTATCTCAATCCTGGTGCTAGAAAATCGCAAAGAGGGGGAGGAATCTAACTGTCCTGAACTTCGTGTTTATACAAGGCGGGAAAATCCTAACAGGATAATGCAGACCTTTCAACCCATACCAATACTGCCCTATCCTTCAGTCGAGATTGAGGAATCAAACGCAAAAGCTACTGATCTAAATCTACCCATAGCAACCAGAAAAGGAGTAAGAACCTGCACACAACATCCCATTGCTAAATATACCTCATTTCACAGATTATCTCCTGCCTATTTGTCTTTTGTCCTTAATCTGGCTTCTGTAGAAATACCCACGAATATTGAAGAAGCTTTGGAGAAACAAGAGTAGCGTGCGGCTGTAATGGAGGAGATGAAGGCATTGGAAAAAATTGGAACCTAGGAGATTGTTAAATCGACAGAAGGCAAGGTTCTTGTTGGCTATAAATGAGTTTTCACTCTCAAATACAAGGCTGATGGATTGATTGATCGTTACAAAGCACGGTTGGTTGCCAAAGGGTACGCACAGACTTACAACATCGACTACCAGGAGACCTTTGCACCCGTAGCAAAGATGAACACAGCCAGAGTGATCATGTCTATAGTAGCAAATCAAGATTGGCCACTCCACTAGCTTGATGTAAAAAATACTTTTCTTAACGGAGAACTAGTAGAAGAGGTGTATATGTCACTCCCCCCAGGATTTGAGAAACACTATGGAAAGGACAGCATATGCTGACTAAAAAGATCACTATATGGTCTGAAACAATCACCAGGGGCCTGGTTTGACAGATTTTCAAAGGCATTAAAAGGCTTCGAGTTTGCACAAAGTCAAACTGACCACACACTGTTTTTGAAGTATTCGACAGGGAGAATCACTGTGTTAATCGTATATGTTGACGACATAATAGTGACAGGTAATGATAGTAAAGGTGTTCAAGAGGTTAAGGAGTATCTTGGGAAGGAATTCGAAATCAAAGATCTTAGATATTGGAAGTATTTCTTAGGAATGGAAGTAGCAAGATCAAATCGGGTATTGCAATCACGCAAAAGAAGTATACACTGGATCTACTCAAGGAGGTCGGAATGCTAGGATGCAGGCCTAGTGAGGTTCCTATTGAACCAAACTTTAAACTGAAGGATAGTGGAGAGAAGAAACAGACCAATAAGGAGAGATATCAACGTCTAGTCAGGAAACTCATCTATTTATCTCACACTAGACGTGATATCGCCTTCTCGATTAGTGTGGTCAGTCAACACATGCACTCTCCAACAGACGAACATCTGGAAGCTTTATATAAGATTTTAAGGTATTTGAAGAGAACACCTGGTAGAGGATTGCTTTTCACTAATTAGCACCCATTAAAGATTGAAGCTTATACAGATTCAGATTGGGCTGGATGTATCAATGACAGGAGGTCAACAACAGGTTTCTGTACATATGTGGCAGGTAATTTGGTCTCTTGGCGAAGTAAAAAACAAACTGTTGTGGCTTAAAAAACTAGTCGAAGAAATGGGAATCAAAGTTGAAGGACCTATGAAGCTTTTTTGCGACAACAAGGTAGCAATTAACATTTGTCTCAATCCTGTTCAACATGACAGGACGAAACATGTTGAAATTGATAGACATTTCATTAAGGAGAAATTAGAAGGAGTTGTCTGTATGCGTTACGTCCCTACAAAAGAACAACTAGCTGATTTGTTTACAAAAGGGTTGCAAAAACAGACATTCGAAGATTTAGTGAGCAAGCTGGGTCTTTACGATGTGTACGAACCAGCTTGAGGGGGAGTGTGGGAAAACACGTGTAATTCTAGGAGTGTTGTGGTGTAGATATTTTTTAAATTTGAATTTAAACAGAACCTTGTATATAGGAGTTGTCTTAGGAGTTATATTCTGATCTGATTGTTATCAGGTTAAGTTTATCCCTTTAAATAGGGCTACGTTGTAAACTTTACGTAGTATCTAGGAAATATTCAGTTTCTCTAATTCTTCAGTATTCTAATATGTATTGCTATTGAGCACCTAACTTATGGTTTTTATTCACTAGAAAATTGATCCAAATTAAGTGAACTTCTAGTTGCATCTCATGATGAACTTGAGCTAGACAAGTGTATGGAATAGAATATAAAACTAATGCTTTCAGGAAACTGATAAATGAAAACATTGTGTTTGTCACGTACACGCTGCCTGGTTTTCATAAATCTCCAATCTGGGTAAATTTATTGTGTTGTCCTTTAAATACTCAATCTTTGACAAATATTAGTGGGAGTTTAGCAATTTTGTTCCATATCTATCACTAGGGCAGCAGTTTTAATTGCAATAGTCTGGATGAGATTGGAAATTCACTCATTTCTCTATGTTTCGTATGCCGTTTACTCTGCTCTTCTTTTTATCATCTTGTGCTATATCTTTGTTTCTTATGATCATTTTGCCTTTTAAGTTTTGGATTGCAGCATTTTGTTGCATATGGGATTCATTTCCCCTCTGTGTCAGTGTTTTGATGTTGTGCTGTTTTGACAGATGGTATGGTGGAGGATGCTAGGGTAAACAGTGGGGAAGAGGAAGGCTATTCAAAGAAAGAGCAAGAGAAGAAGGTAAGATAGTTTTATCTCTGATACATTCTGAACATACAGAAACTACGAGAATAGCGCAAACTCCGAACTGATGAAAGTTAGCAAATGCAGTTGTCTCCTTTATCAACTTTGGAATCATCCTTTGAGGCTCTTAATGTCAAGAAGTTTGATGGTCAGTAGTGCATCATTTATTGGCTAGTACTGTATCAGGGTTAACCACAATGCTAAAACAACGCATCTTTCATTTGTCAGTTGCATTTGCGGTGGATCCTCTGTATCATCAGACATCAGCACAATTTGATGAAGGTGGGGCCAAGGGTCTCTTGTTGAATAATCTTGGAGTATATGGTGGCTGTCGGGTCCTCTTTGATTCTCTGGAAGTGCCAGGGAAGTGCATGTCATGTGCAGTTCAGCATGATAGAGCAGAGGCAATTGATATTTCTTTTGCCAAAGGTATGTTGCTTTTGTCAGCACAAGCGCTATACATTGAGGGAGAGAGAGGCGGAGGAGGAATGTTTGACATGTGCATGAGAATTAGAGAATATAGTAAGGGAGAAGTGTATGGGTAGTGGATGTTGAGATAGATAAGGAGACTACACACTTAAATGACTTCAAAATTGAAACTGCCTATGAGAAGACCACTTGTATTTTGCGGTCCCACTAAGTGGACACCAAACCCGTGCTCTCTTTTTATTAATAGTATAGGTTTAACGACTTTGGTTTATGTTTTCTGTTGCATGCTTGAATGGTCAATTGCATTTATCCAGAAGGCATTATCATTCCCTTTGTTTTTCTCTTTCACAGAAAGCATTGAACAGATGATGCTGAACATGCCTAAGAAGGATGAAATTTCACCCAGTCTTAGGGAGATAGTAAATCAATTTGATGAAGATAGTCAACGACCGTTAGATGCATTTTCTTCTTGCCAGAAATCAGCCGAGCAAGTTTGTGAAGCATCTGACTATAACACTGGTTGGATGGTGATGCCTTTGAGAACTGTGGGACTTGGGCCTTTGATCATGATGACCAAACAAGTGTGGTTGATGAGGGAAATTGTGACTTGGATCCAACTATTCCAAATAATCATGAGGTGTGTTATATATGCTATCCAATTGAAGTCAAAGGAAGTTCCATTTTTGGTCCACTGGAAAAAATTCAGCATTCCCTTCTGCCATTGTTTCAATGATGGCCCGAAAAGTTGGTGCCCACTGCCGATCGATGGCAGTGGTCCCTGGAGTTGTTCAGCATTTGAGCCAAACCAATTCCCGTAGATGTAGTTTTGGTTTTCATATTAATTTAATAATTATTTGCCTTCCTAAGAAGAACAAAAAAATGAAGTTTGCTGACATAGTTTGGTTGACTTTAGCAGGACAATGAAGGATTTACTTTCCACGAACCTGATGTGGATGACAGATTTGATAAAGTTGATGGCTATTTGTTTTTAAGTTTGGGTTTTCTTCAAAACAAAACAACTGGGCAGGTCCTGATCATTGGAAGTATCAGAAAGCCAGAGGTAAGATTTTACAGGCTAATTGCGGTTGTATCATCAATCTGCACTCTTATCGAAGGAATCAACCATTGTGTTATGTGATGTAGAATCTGTTTTATTGGTTCAGAGGAGGCTTCCAAAGAAAATGGATCACCGTTAACTACTAAGAAACCGCTGAGCAGAAAACAAGGAGAACGTGATATTGATTTTACAAAAGCCTTGGACAATGATACACCGGATATCTTTGCTCCTCCTAAGAATCCCAAGTCACTACTACTGCCTGCAAATAGAACACCTTGTAATACAACACTTCCGGAAGATTGCCATTATCAGCCAGAGGACCTTGTCAAGTTATTTCTTCTTCCTAATGTTATGGTAAAGAATTTCAGCATTTAATACAGACAATATAGCCTGCTGTTGTTTATCTTATATGTTAAATGTAATTTTTCACGATCTTTGTTCTTGTGCCAGTGCCTTGGGAGGAGAGGAAGAAAATCCTCAGGTGAAATTACTTCAACTGCTAATATTCAAAATATTTTGTTTTCGTGTCTACGTAGCATTTCAGGTCTTAACTTGTATAGAACAAATTTGATTTCTTTAGGCTAGTTTCTCATTCGCATAGTCACATTTGACTTGCTGTTCATTCTAGGAGTACCAAAGATATTGCTGCTGGTTTTTCAAGTTTGTAGCTTCTGGTTATGATTTCCATACAAAGCATTTGATGATTGGGTAGTGTGCATATTTCGTGTAGACAGATGAAACCTGGACTTCTGAAAACGATAACATTATCCCGAGCTTTTCAAACAACCCACTGGTGAAAGTGTTGGTATGCAATGAAAGATTGCATTTTGTTTGATCTTTCCAATAGGTATAAAACGAAGAGATGAAAAAGACATCCAATTTGGCATATATTTTGAAACTTTAAATCACGAGTCTAAAAGGAGGATGAAATTTGTACTTTGTAATAACAGATAAAAAATCAGCTGCCTTTAGAGAAATAGATAATAAAGCCAAGTAATTATTAAGTGGATATCCAGTCTTAAAGAAGCAACAGACGTATGCTTATGAACTTTCCATTGTTAATATTTTAAACTGGTTCGAAAATTTTCTGAAATAGTTTCAACATTTTTTGTGAAGGGGAAAAGGTATTTGTGGTCATTTTTGAAAATTAAGTGTGAAATATCTTGTGCTAAACTATAATTTTGGATACAGCAGGTTGACAGTGTGATATAAGTAAATGTAAAAAAAATTATCCGTTTTCAAACAGGGAGCAACTAATTCCCAAAAATATTCATTGATGATCCTTTTATATTGACAAAACAGTCTAGTTTGGTTTTTTTTTGGTTTATTTGCATCAAAATATACCCTGTAATATTCAGGACTTCTGCTAGTTGCATTATTTATGAGCTATTTTCTTCGTCATTTTGGAGTTCTCTTACATGTTTGAGGCAAATAAACATTTTTCTAATTAGTCTTGAAGGAGCCAACAGAAGAAGTTGGTTTATGTCTACATGTATTGTGTCACAGTATTTTGATGCCGGGCATTTTCTTAGTATTACCCTTCTGGTTTCTGAGATGGTATATTATTTATGTGTCTTGCACCTCTTTTCGAGAGGAATATGTATCGTCATACTGTTATCATTTTTTGGTTAGTTTTGCTCTGATGAATAAGTCCAGGGTTGTCATATTTGATATTTGATATGATGTTATAATGTGGATTATCAAGCTTGCTTTTGTTGTCAGATGAATCAAGTCAACAGAGAGATGATGATGGACCATTGCCATCTTGGGATGATGGTGGGTTTGATGGCCAATACGATGATGAAAATTCTTATAGTAATGTGGAGGATTCAAGCACACTTGTCTCTCAGCCTCGTCAGGTTGGTTTAATTCAGTCATCAAATCCCATTGTGTCTCAATCTGATGCTTAGTTGGGTGCTTTGGGTCTATCAATTCAGATTGTGCTTGTTTTAGATGTTCTATTTGTGCCTTCATGTGTTCAAGATTTAACGAGGTAATGCGCGTACGAATTTTCTTGAATTGTATCTTTTATGGTTGCCAAGAAATTGAAATAAAAGAAAAGAAGTTCATGATTAAATTTTCAATCACTTGTTCTGAAGAAAGAAAATCAATCCCCAAATATTTATACTTCTCTTTTAATTGAACATTTGAGACTTTTGAAGTCTTAATAAAGACTGTCAATGTTTCAAAATAAAAGTTCTTTTCTATTTTTCTTTCTTCTATCATTTGTTGTGAACCGATTAGAACAGAATGTGGCAATATTTTTGTTATTTACTTTGATTGTATTTGTTAAATTAAACAGCTCTAGTATGCATTGAAATGTACAGTTTTGCTTCCTCTAACCAACACAGGTAAATAAGATTGAAGTGCAGTATGACAAAACGTCCAAACAAGTTGATGTTCAGGCACTGAAAGAGACTCTATGGAGCCATATACAAAATTCAAACCAAATGCTTGTCCAAGTAAGTTCCCATTCCCCTCCTCTTGTGGCAACCATTTTGTAATTTTGGATATTTTTCCTGCTAATATGCATTCCCTGGTGTGTTGAAGAAAGAAGTTCCTATCTTGTTGAGGTTGTGTGCTATTTAGACTAAAATGGAAGTTTTTCTGCCTTGAGAGGATTGAAGCCCGAGCATATAATTCTTTTCTATCGTGTAGCAATTCATACACATTTCAGACTTCAGGAGTATGTTTGAAACTTCCTCGCCCCAATTTATTTCTTCTCAAAGAAGGGCATTGTCTGTTACTGTATGAAGTTGTAGACTTGTATGGCTAATTTTTTCTACTGATTAAGCATTTACGGTTGGCTTGAATTGAGTTGATAAACAGACATGAGGATCTTGAATTCTGGTCTTTTGATTTCTGGTTCCATGGTGATTGCTTAATCTACACCGTCATTGACTCTGTCAGGATGATTGCCTTTCTGGGAGATTAGAAATCAACCTGCCTGGTGTTTGCCAGCTGCATTATTGGGTTAATGAATTAAAGATACAAGTGAAAAAAAGAGGCATTATATAATTGAAATGGTGTCATAAAAGTTTTGAGTTAAATTGCATGACAGATAAGATCACAACATTTTGAATATAGAGTGTAAAGATGAGAATTTTGGGAAGACTACTTTTGGAGAATTCAGGATTTCCTCCCTAAGAAGCTGCAGCAATGGCTTTTTGTGATTTGGTTGAAGCTGAGCTGCTATTAGTGAAAAGCAAATATATAGTATAGGTGCATTGTCACGGAGTCTAGAGTATGAAGAGTAGCATTGGAGAAGGGCAAAATAAGTGAAATTGGAGATATAGTGGCTCTACAGATAAACAGTATTTTGTCAATAAAACCTTGATAATTATGAGAAGACTGTTTTCTGTAAATGAATTTTTTCTTTTTCTTTTTTTCTACTGCTCATGTAGATTCTTAGTATAACTTATTGCTGCTATGGCTTTACTAGTCTACTGGATATAATATATACGAAGTGAAGGATGATCAAGTGTTATGTCTAGGATGGGTCACTCCTCTTATATATGAATTGCAAATTCTAATATTGGCGTATTTATTTTATGAAAAGGCGCAGGAAGATACAGTATCATTTAGGGATATCTTGGCTACCTTTCCAAATGACTGCAAAGCAGCTGCATCACTTCAGGATCTGTCTCCACATTTATGTTTTATATGCTTATTGCATCTCGCTAATGAGCATGGGCTGGGCATATGTGGTAGCGCCAACTTGGATGATCTCAATGTACGCCTTCCACTTCAGTGCGACGTGCTTCAAGGTGCAGTCATCTAAAGCTTCACCACGTAATGCTACTTTTGCTTTGCTGTGGTGTGTATTAAATGTAACTTACTGGTGACATGTTAGTCAATAGGAATCCATTTGAAATTAGCACAGTCAAACTTTTTGTTATTATGTACTGTATGAATCGTGTGTAGATTTGATGCCAAGCATTTAGTTAATGCTCACTTTACAACCGGTGTTGGAAATGAGTTTTGACATGCACTTTTTGTTTCAAAGACTTTTATTGACCGTTTGTCATTAATAAAATTTTCAGTGAACCATGTAGCATTGTTTATTGTCAGAATAGGGTGAGGGGGGCAGAACTTGGTTGTTCTAGGATAGAACCATGGTTCAATTACCGGTGTATTATGATCTACTAATAGTGATGATTATGGAATACTTACCCAATAACAATGAGCAGAAGGGTCTATGATGAGGTAAAATTATATTCATGCAGTTTAACACTCTTGGCAGAATGCAACAATTTTATCCACGAGGCAGGAGTACAGGATAACATAAGAATAGTCATGAAAACTACACTCAATAATCCGAAACCAGATCTTGTTGTAGCCCTATTATTATCAACTTT
>CAUOFW020001531.1:0-86747 GCA_963454935.2 Ilex paraguariensis
GATGGTAACATAAGGCATTGTCTTAGGTCACATTGTGTCGTTTGAAGGCATGAAAGTTGACAAGGCAAAAATAAATTTGATTGAAAATTGCCTGCTCCCAAAACTGTTAAGGATGCCCGGTCATTTCTAGGACATGTAAGGTTCTATGAGAGATTCAGAAAGACTTTAGTATCATATCTAAACCCATGTGTCATCTCCTAAGTCAAGACGTAATTTTTGTGTGGAGTGAAACATGCTAGAAAGCTTTTGATAAGCTTAAGGATATATTGATTCTGCCCCAATAATGCAACCCCCTGAATGGACCCTACCCTTTGAACTAATGTGTGATACAAATGATTATGCTATAAGACCTATGTTGGGACAGAAATGAATAATAGAAACCCTATGTGATTTACTAGGCAAGAAAGACTTTGATAGATGCTCAAATGAATTACTCTACAACTGAAAAAGAATTGCTTGCTGTAGTTTTTTGCTCTAGATAAATTTCGTTCTTTTCTTGTTAGTTCATCTATTATATTATTACTGAGCATCATGCAGCACTGAAATTCTTGCTCACAAAGAAGATGCCAAGCCACGACTCTTAAGATGGATACTCTTTTTATAAGAGTTTGAATTGATCATTAAGGACAAGAAAGATGTTGAGAATGTGGTGGCAGATCATCTATCCAGTTAACATAAGAATTTCAGGAGGATGGGTTGCCAATCAATGAGAATTTCCCCGATGAACAACTATTCACAATTGAGGAGACACCATGATACGTTGATATTGCTAACTTCCATGCCACTGGTATGTTTCCTCCCTCCTTTACAATGATGGACAAGAGAAAATTTCTGAGAGAGGTTCGTAATTTTTTTGGGAGGATCCATACATGTTTAAATACTGTAAGGATCAAATCATAAGGCATTGCATCCCTGATCAAAGAGCAGACAGGTAATATTATTTTGTCATTCTGAAACATGTGGCGATCATTGCTCATAAAAAAACTGCTGCGAAAATCTTGCAGTGTGGATTTTATTGGCCCACACTTTTCTAAGATGTCCGTGCCTGTGCCTTCTACCTAACTTGCGATAGATGTCAAAGGTTGGAAAGCATTTCTAAAAAAAATATGATTCCCTTAAACCTCATTCTGGTAATTAAAATTTTTGATTATTGGGAAATCGATTTTATGAGATCATTTCCCCTTCCTTTGGCTATCTATATATTTTAGTGGCCATTGATTATGTTTCCAAATGGGTTGAAGCAATTCTATGCTGAAATAATGATCACCGAACAATGGTCAAGTTTTTAAAACAAATATTTTGTGCAGCTTTGAAATCAACAAAATGTAAGTGATGGTGTGTCATTTGTAAACTCTTATGTATGATGGGGTGCTCATTTTTGCAATTTTCCTTATTGGAATTTGATGAAAAGTACTTGATTTTTCACAAAATTACAACCCCTTATCACCCACAGACTAGTGGACTGACTGAATTAGCTAATCGAGATATCAAACTGATTTTAGAAAAAATGATAAACCTAGACTGCAAAGATTGGTCGTTCAGACTAATTGATGCACTCTGGGCATATCACACTGCTTTTAAAACAATCTTGGACATGTCTCCCTATTAATTAGTCTATGAAAAGCCTTGTCACCTACTTGTGCAATTGGAATACAGAGCATACTGGCCCATTAAAATAATGAACTTTGACCTAGACAAAGCTGGACTCTCAAGAAAACTTCATATTAATGAATTGGAAGAATTGAGAAATGAAGCATATGAGAATGCTAAGATTGCTAAGTCCATAATGAAAATTTTTAATGACAAGAATATTGTGTAAAAGTCTTTTGAACCTTCTCAAAAAGTCATGTTATTCAATTCAAGACTTCGCCTGTTTCCTAGTAAGTTGAGGTTAAGGTGGACTGAGCCTTACATTGTCAAACAAATGTTTGGACATGGAACAGTAGAAGTGGAAAACCCATCAAATGACAATATTTTTACTGTCAATAGTCAGTATTTGAAACCATTTTTGGAAGATTTTATTAAAGATGTCAAAACCATTTTTTTAATAGATCCAAAATATTCCTTCGAGCTTTGTGCCTACCGACACAAAAAGGGTCGGGTCAGAAAAAATCCAACCCAACCTAACCAGCAGGGACGCCTTTATAAGGCCTTTAACCGTTTTTCCCATTTTTCCATCCGTCGCTATTCCTCTCCCCCTTTTTCTTCCTCTTCTTCTTGTTTCTCTACAAACCACCCACCCTCTGCAACCCCATGGTCACACACTCCATAGACACAATACTTTGTTTCATGTTTTGCATTTTGATTTTGTATTTGTTTATGAGTATCCTGCTTCTCTTTGCACTCACTGACAAGGGTTTCTAGTCTAGCTGAAACCCAGATCTGCGTAAAGAGGATTTATTTGTGTATTTTGTTTGTAGGTGTCAATAGGTGAACAAATCTTTACCTTTCAACCTCATCTCCATTTTGCAGACACTGTTAAATTCGAAATATTGGAGAAAATGTTCAGTTTATGTTGGGGGTGAGAACTACAGTTCATATTTTCATAATTTTTTTTTTGTTTTTGTTTTTGTCTGTATTTTTGATCTTATTGTGTACTTTGTCTCGTATTTTGTATAAATTGATGATCATATCTTTAAGCCAACTTCAATCATCTTTGTGACTAACAGACGTTAAAGAACCAGATAAAGTGTTTTAGTATAAGCAAAGCATGAATACTAAGATTTTTTGGTTCATTCTGGGAGTTTTACTCACTTTTCCATCTGATGTGCATGCTGTGATCATTAAAAAATAAGATAGATAAGAAAAACTGAAATCCGATAAGAACAAGCAAAACCACTATATGGCAGAAGTAATTTTGCTAAATATCGTCGTGTCAAAAGATTTGGTGCCTGTAAACAATGTGGTAGGATCTTTCACTTGAAAGAATATAATCAGTGTTCTGAACCAATCAATTAAACTGGATATTGAATGGGCAGAGTAAGGATTATCCTAAGACGCCATGCTATTCCAGTCCCATGCTTAGATGGTTTGTGCAACAAGAAATTGGGAGAGTCACTGACTGTTCGAATGACTTTGAGTCAGGGCAAGAGTCGGACTAGAAAGCTTCTTAACAAACTTGTGGAAAACCATTTTGTTTTTGGGATGAAGGTTAATGGTCCAAACTTTTTCTTGTAAAAAGTGTAAATATCTTTTTGTTAAATGTACAAACTCTGTTGATTGAATTGAAAAAGTGGGCAGAGGAAGGAATGTCATAGAATACCAACCTAAAACGTGGGTAGGGACTTATCCTGAGATGCCATGAAGTTTTTTAAAGTTAAATTCTTTGTATAGCCTTCTTTTAATGTGTGTATATAAATGTGCATAGAATTTTTATTTTTGATTTGGTGTTCGAATGCCACTTAATGTTCGAATGACAGTTGCTCACAGTACTTTGGCCTCTGTAGGATATCAAAAGTACTAGGAGCTCTCCATGTTCGAAGGTCACTTAACGTTCGAACGTTGACTGCTTACAGTACTTTGGCTTCTGCAAAAACCCAAAAGTATTGGGATCTCCAAATGTTCGAATGCCTTGTGAACTTTTGAACTAGAATCCCACGTTCGAACTCCAAACCCACGTTCGAACACCAGGAGCTTGCAGTACTTTGGCCTTTAACAAAAGACAAAAGTACTGGGAGCTCTCCACATTCGAACCCCAGAAGTAATGTTTGAACCATCGTTTTAAAATCCTTCTATACACGTTCGAACGTTGTCAGCCTACCTATAAATACTTGGTTCATCTTCTTCATTTCAAAATCACCCAAAACCCTCAAAACCTCCAAAACTCTCGATGACTTTTCACTTCCTAGCCCTTGAAACCTCATCCATTTCCAATTTCTACCCAAATTCAAGCATCCAAAACACATTCCCACCTCATTTCTCCCCTTTCTCACAAGAAATCCAATCTTCTGAAGCCTTAAAATCCCCAAAATCGAGAGTCATGCCTCCAAGGATGAAAATGCTTGCAAGGAGCAATACGCCCAACCAATAGCCAAATTTCATAGAGGAAGTAATTGAGGAGCGAGAGGGAAGGCCACCCATTGTCCGGAGATACAATAGAACCTGCTTCCCCAATGCTCTCAAGGCGGATAGGTATGAAAATGTCTACCAAAATCAAGCTATTATTTGTGGAGTTTCGATTGAATTGATTGATTTTGTGGAGTTGGGGCTTCAAGCCAATATGGAGGCAAGGGGTTGGACTATGTATATGCGAAATGGAGAGGCCGTGAAAGAATTGGTGTGGAATTTTTACTCCAACGCCGAAATCGTTAATGGGGCGATAAAGACTTATGTGAGGGGAACCCATATCAATGTCGATGTGGATTACATTGTGGAGATGCGGGCCATACCATGGGTACAAAGGCCGAACTATCCACTAAGGAAGAATGTTGGGATGGATGTTGTGGGTGTGGAATTGACGGGGTTGGCCACATTTTCTTGGGCAGGATGAGATTTTTTAGGCAAGGTGAATTAATGGACAAGTACAAGATGTTAAACTTAATTTCCATCTCCAACTTTGCCCTCATCGGACGGAAAGAATGAAATACTCCTAGAGATGGACCCGATTGCTATACGTAATAGGAAGGGCCAAAACATAGACCTCCCGTCATTGATCTTGACGGAGATGATGAAGGGGTGTGATGTGAAGAGAAATTCACTCCCCTTTGGTACACTTGTGACGGATATGTGCCTGGACTATGGAGTGTAAGTTAGGCCATAGATAAGAGTGTTGAAGCCGATAGGACCACTGAATAAGGCTTACTTCTGAAAGAGCCAGGGTCACAGTGGTGGCCCGATGGCGAGACAGGATGTGCCACCTGCCTGAGGCACCGATAGGTGCAGGATGCTCTAGATGAGGAGGAGGAGAGAGATCTGGAGAGAGAGAGGCTGAGAGGGCACATGAGGAGGCACAGACTGAGGCAAGTACCAGCACTAGCACCAGCACCTGATGATCATTATGAGACATCATGTTTGGCATCGAGGCCAAGCAAGATGAGATTTTCTAACAGTAGGAGGAGATTCTTAGCTATTTGAGGGGTGGAGCTGGAGGAGGACTGTCAGGAGTTGGGAAGATGAGAGAGTGAAAGAGAGATTTATGTACTTAGATGGTTATTTGTTATTTTGTAGATGTTTGAATCTTTTGTGCTAAACGATGATATTTTATGAATGATGGAACAAATGTAAATATTGAGACTGTTTGTTAAATTGACTAATCACATGATCAATTTGACACCTCACTTAGCAACCTAGACTTAAAATCACATTTCTTTGAAAAATGGTATTTTCTCTATACTTAAATGTCAAATGTACATTGGTATTTGTTATTCTTAAGGTATAAGATGACTAGAATTGAAAATGGACTTGATATATAACCGAAATTCTTTGAAAAACCTGACATAACCAGTGGAAATAACGAAGAATACCATGATAAGTTTTTGAGCCTTGCGATGCTTCCAAGAGAATATCAACATTTACTCAAGTAAGGTTTTTCACTGTCTATCCTTGAATAATCTCATTAAACTTGTATTGATTGATGCAACTAGAGCAATCTATTGACATATCCCATAAAGAATTTGTTCATACGACACATACATGTGCACATACTTGAGAAAGGATCATGAACCATCTTTGATTTAATTTTGAGCCTCAGTCATTTCTTTTACACAATTGCATCTCTAGTTAGTCGTGATTGAGCCTTTAATTTATGATTTCTTTTTCAAGTAACCCATATGATAACCGAGCCACAGGAAAATATATTTAGCATACCTTTGTTATCTAATTTTCTGTCACCCTCTTATAAATCAGTATGATACAGAAAAGCAAGAGAAAAAGAAAAGACGATGGTGACTACTGTTTAATGAAAGAAAATTCAGTGGAAACAACTGAAAAAGAAAAGAGACAAAAATAGAAAATTGCCACTAAAGTGAAAAATGAGAAAAAGAATGAAAGAAAGAAATTTTGAAAAGCTAGAAAGAGGTGTGCAACACTACATAAAGAAATGATAGCTTTTGAATACCATTGACGTCGTTTCGTTAGCCACTGACCTCTGGCCATATTACAACTTATAAAAAATCCTAATTGATCTCAAGTCTGATGCATATATAGGTCATCAACCAAAAGTTGGGGTATGGTAAATAGTATTACTTTATTTGTATCAGTATTCTTCCATGAGATTATGCCAAACATGATTAGTATGTTTCCTTAGATTTCATTCCCATACTAATTGCATGTGTTTTTTCCATTAGTCTTCTTTTGATCACATGCCCTTTGAGAGAAAAGTCATTATAATCGGAGAGAATTTTTGTTGTGAGCATTCTAAAAGAGGTTTGTGAAATCAAAACTATCCATAGAAGGTTGTAAAAAGGAGTGTTTGTTATATAACAATTCTTGTTGCTAGAATGATTATTCCTACTACACAGGAAATTTCAAATACCAATGTGACAAATGTTTATTTTTTGCATAGAATAATTACCTATGAAAAAGAAATGTTTGAGAGACAAGTCGAAATTGAGGGTTGGGTGTCCCAACGACCATGGTGCTAACTCAGTTTGACCAGCAATCTCACATACACATCTGTTCGACTGAAGTTTGTGGGTAGCTTCACTGAAAACCCTCACGAGACAACACTCGTTCGCTAGGGGAGACCTAGGAGTTCAACAGCTTGTTACATATGCTAAATGCAACCGGATGACCTACAAAAAATGCAGTGTAAAAAAATTCTCATTTCATTGTTGTTGTATTACTAGAGACCAGCAATATTTAGGTTGGGGGGTGTGATTAGTAGTTAAAAGTAGCAACTCGCTATGCCTTTTTAAGACTAATTATGATTTGATAGAGTCTCAATGATGGCATTTCAAGAGAAAAATTGTACAAGGGCCTAAAGTTGATGGATATCAAACTTTCATGCAACACCCGCATGTTTTGAAAGAAAATTGGAGAAGTTTGAAACAAGACATGAACGTTCGAATGCCAATCACGTTCGAACATCCTTTTGAATTATTTGAGGACTAGACTGCTGAGGTGATAATACATTGCATGTTGCAGCTAAGAAGAAAAAAAAAGAGGTACTTGAGTACCACATTCGAACGCCAATCCACGTTTGAACGTTGGGTTGAATTAATTAAGGACCCCTGGAAGAGTGCTATGGAATATGGCATTTTGCAGTTACTCTCACAAAAGAACAAACGCCACTTGAGTAGGAGGTTCAAACCTCATCTAGTGTTCGAACGCCCATCAAGGAAAATAGAAGACAACATTCAAACGTTGACCCCATACAGGTTGCAGAGTGGTTGATTTTCAGAAGTAGCTCGAGCACAGATGAATGCTAATTCCTTGAAAGAGAGATAACCCTTATTGTGTGGACTTCGAGTTGAGAGATGGAGGGGGTAAATATTATCCTTGACTGGCCCTGTGAGAAGAACTTTCCTAGTTGCTAGATCCGTAACACAATAATACCATGGGAAGAAATAAAATGAAAAATTATTCTCCTTAGTGAATTTTGCCACATATAGTAAATTCTTCCTAATAGCTGGAACACACAGCACATCTCGAAGTTGAAACTTGGAAGCAAAGTTGTGAAAATAAATGTTACCAGTATGAGAAATGGGAAGGCCTACACCATTTCCAACCATGACTAAATTTGAGCCAGAATAGTCCATTGGTTGTTGGAGAAGAGATATGTCTACAGTCTTATGGCTAGTTGCACCTGTATTGGGGTACCAGAATGGATCAAACTGAGATGGACCATTTTGGGACTGCGTAGCTGAAGAAGGGCTTGAATTGTTGATGTTCATGGCAGAGAGAGACTGCTACATTTGTCTTGAATTATAAGCTTGATCAAATCGAAAACAGAATTTAAAAGTACAATGCCCTTGTTCATGACAAATTTGACATTTGCCCATATATCAATTGCCCTGAAAATTTTGACCACGAGGACAGTTATGAAATTGAGAATTAGAAATTTGAACATACCCTTGTCCATGACTAGCAGAAGATTCACCACACCCTCAGTATTCACCACGTCCACAACCTCGGGAATTTTGATGTCGATGTGCAGTATAAGTAGTAACAAGAGTTGTATCACCATGCATGCCCATGTTCACCATGCATGTGTTTCAAGCATAATTCAATTATATATGAATAAAGTCAAATTCAAGAACTTGCATACTTAACACTGTAATTCAATTGTAGTGCAAAATAGAAGCTCTATTTTTTGGATTGCAAATTAGTCAGGTAAAGCTCATTCAACGCCTACTTTTTCAGTGAAAACTAGGAAAAAAAAATTTTAAAATGTTTTAAAATTTTCCTTTGGGGAGGGGATGGAGCTAGAAGATGATGAGATTGAAACTCACGACCACTTGCAGGCGGGAGTGAGCCCTTATCACTCGGCCACTCCCTCACCTTGAGAACTAGTAAAAATAAGACAACACTACAATTTAAATATGGTGATTCACCCTCCTTGGTCTTTATCCAATCTTGCTACTACATAATTAGTAGACTATATTATAATTTTGACATTTTTAATATTTTTTATAGTCTTGTACAACTGTTAACTTAACATCAATATATATATCCTATACACCAACCCAAGGTGGTGGTGTTGCAAACTAATTCTTTTCACTAACAGGGTAAGGTTACTCCACTAAACTAGCTAGATTTTTGAGAAAACCTCTAATAGCCTTTATGGATTGCAAAATAGATAATCCATTACCAAATCCAAAATAAATTTTATACCAAGGACTTTTAAATGTTTTCTTTGGTCCTCAAACCGACCTAATTAATGAAATAAATCTTAAGGCAACTAATGAGGGTTTAGTGAATTTTATTTCCTAGGCTCATAACAACCTACACTTCTCAAATCATCTTAGTCAATGATTACTTGAGGTCTTCCAAACATTTGGTAGTTTAAGTATGTTGTCATAGAATTTGTTTTACAAACACAAATTAAAAGAAAAACTACCTCAAAATGGTGTGCACAAGCCCAAGCAATAATTTCTTTTTCCAAAATCTCTACCTTGGATGGTAAGGTATGGTTTATATCATCCTAAAGTATTAGTTATGCTTACGGGAGTGACTATTTGCACTATATGAAAAATTCCAATTCTATACACGTCCATGGTCAATCAAATAAACCTAATTCTAGTAAAACTCTCATACGCAGCATAAATTGTAAATGCCTAACATATTCTTATCATATTGCCGAAGTAGCCAGTTGGCACACCCAACCTATTATTCCACCATGTTGAACAATAGTAAACATCTTTGATAGGCTCCGCTCCATTGCGTTTATGCTCCACTCCACTCTTTCCCACTGACTGCTAAAATTTTGGACCTAATGAATATGAGTCATCTATTATTTAAACAACTTTCATGGTTGTCCTATATTCCCATTCCGTTTTCCATGTTATATAGAGTTCATGACTGCAATATCCATTGGGTACATATAATTAGGGTAGTTGACTTATTGGATTTGAATCAAATTTCAATCAATCTAAATTCAAATCTAATTTGAGAACTCAGATCTAACTTACACCCACTCTCTATCTCTCTCACACAAACACACACACAAACCTCCAAATTCATCTTCAACTCAATTTAGTGATGGATCACAAAATAAATTGCTAATCTTGAGCAGCATAAACTCGTCATAATCTCATTTATTAATTCAGTTTATAGAAATTACAAACCAAACTATAGAAGGAGCATAGCTCGTTGGCTCTCTTTTGTATTGTTTTATGGTCAAGGAAACCGTTTCTGATATTTAGCGATACGGTTGCTGAAGTAAAAGCCATCCTCTTCCACTTTCCAATAGTAGTTTCCTGTTGGCATACGACGATGCGCCATTTTGCCATCCTAAAAAACAACGAATCTCTTATCCTTTTGGCTTCATTTGAAATGGCAGAAGAAGAGAGTAGTTCCCCAAACATTGACACTAAAATGCCATTTGAAATCGTCACCAACATGAAGGGTCTGCACGCCAAGATCATCGTCTTTGGATTGACAACGAATGAACAATGGTGGTGTTGTCATTCAAACCATTGATGACATGAACGGTATACCTATCGGTCCAGATGATGCCATTCGATTGTGATGGAAAAATTATGCAAAATGTTAAAACAAGTAGGGCAAAAGAATGGTTCATGCTTCTGGAATGATGTTAATGGTGTTATTGTTTCTTTGCTTCAGTCATAGTCTCCATATATAAAGGCCAAAGTAGGAAGTCAGTTACATTATTTATGAGGCTTGGTACTCAGTTGAATGGTTTATTGTGTAAGGTCCATGTATGGTAGGAGTAATATTTACATTGTTGATGGATTTCTACAATATTACAGATTACTTATTGGAATTTCTAATTTATATTATGTAATTAAGAAAAAATAGTAACACATAAAACTAAACCGATTGCCAAACAGGAAAAAAATAGAATTTTTAGATCAATGCTAGTTTTTTATACTATGTCACAAAGACAGATTTCGTCCCCACACTGGTGCTAATGAAAATCTTGATGCTTGTCTCTCAATATACAATGATCTTCACTCAAACCAAAGTAACACTTTAATCTGTTTGCCGAACGAACCATAATGTGTTTTTGTACTCTCAGAAATGATTAATAAAATGACTGACTTAAGGAAATATTTCATAATTATAAAGTGTGTAATTAATATAGAATGAATCTAGGGTTACGTAGATAGAATGACGACAGTCCGGAACAGTTATCATAAAAGCTAAAGTAACTCAGTAGAAACCATTCATGTCTGCTCAATAATGAACACACACAAATTTCATGTGGCAGATTACTACAAGAATGACTAATTTGAAGTCAGAGAAAAATGTCAAAACGGAAACAACAATATGAAGTCAAAGAAAACTAGCATTGCAATTAATTTTGATTGACTTGAATTATATTGAATGTCAATGTGAATAAGAAAATCTGGAGTTAGATTTCCTTTAATGCACTTTTAGTTAAAGGTAGATTACCTACTAGAAATTCAAGAAATATTATTCACCCATACATAGTTTTTTTTTTGGGTAGACTCTAGAGTGGATTTGAGTTAGTCGGTAATGGAGTGGATTTGGGTCCGAAAAATCTACGTGAAAGACATGAAAAAGACCTTTCAGATAGTCTATTTTTTTTCCTCTTCAGAAAGTAAAGTTGCTTTCTGGATTCATAAGGATACAAAGATATACTAAAGGGAGCATCCTCATAAAAGCAAGAAAATGCTTAAGTAGATCAAAAAAAGTTACATGAATATATTAGAGTTAATGCACAGAAGACTATCTGAAAAATTACATGTGCACTGACTTGATCGACTAGGGTACAACCTAGTTCACTAGTTTTGGGTCGGACTGACTCTTGTTAGTCAAATAGGTGCTGCTAGCTTATGTAGCTGCATGCCCCCATTGTTTTCCGACTCTTTTTTTTTTTTTTGCAACTCAATTTAATTCTATGCTAATGTTCATGTCCACCATGCATGTGTTTCAAGCATAATTCAAATATTTATAATATAAAATATGATAGAATTCAATAAGCTTATTCGACGGTCTTAAATAGACTCATCTACCAACATCCTTCTCAAAACAAATAATATTAAATATTCCTCCCTCCCCAAATCTACCACTTTTCACTTACGTTGTAGGCACGGATTACCTCTAGTTGATGAATAAAGTCAAACTCAAGAACTTGCTTTTTTCCTTCTTTTGAGAAATTTAGGAATTCTCTGAGCATATATATCTTGAACTATATCATACATCGTAAAGGTGTACTCCCTTATGCTAGTTGAGCCACTAATTCTTAAAGCTTGATCTCGATCTCCGGGAGGAACCCATATAGTCAAGAAAAATTATTGAAAATTAAAAGAAGGAAAAAAGTTGACTTTGAAAAAGTTATGGGAATAACGGATTCACTCGACTAGGGGCCTCTTCTTTTTTATGAGTGATTCAAAAAGAAAATGAAGAAGTCTCCTTCATATCTTTACTTACTTGCTGGGCCTCTCCTCTCTTTTAGAGGAAAGACCGCCTTGTGGATGAGAGGATGCTCTTATGATCAGGACATCTCAGAGTGGATAGGGAGGACTCCTTTTTGGAGTTTGGTGTTTTGCAATGAAAAATTACACTTGTAACGAATAGTCGAATCAAAAGGTAAGCTTGTGCACTGATCTAATATAGTTTTCCCAAAATGAAAGACTGAATACGAGATGACACCATGGTCCCATTTTGCTATATTAAAATATTCTTAGAGGTGGTTCAGTGGTTGAGCATGGATTTTCGTAACTCCGAGGCATCAGATTTAATTTCTTCTCATACTCTTTAAAAGTTAGTCATCCTTATCCTTTTAAAATATTCCATTAATATTGAATATTCCTCCCTCCCCAATTCTAGTATAGCTGTTAACTTAACAGCACTATATATATCCTATACACCAAACCAAGGTGGTGTTGTTGCAAAATAATTCTCTTAACTAACAAGGCACGGTTACTCCACTAAACTAGCTAGATTTTTCAGAAACCCTCTAATAGCCTTTGTGGATCTTAATCAATGATCACATGAGTCTTCCAAACTTGTGGTAGTTTAAGTAGGTTCTCGCATAATTTGTTTTACAAACACAAATTAAAAGAAAACTACATCAAAATAGTGTGCACAAGCCCGAGCAAAAAATTCTTTTTCCAAAATCTCTACCTTGGATGGTATGGTATGGCTTATCCCGTCACAGAATTTTAGCCATGCTTATTGGAGCGGCTATTTTCACTGTATGAAATTTCCAATTGGATTACAATTCTGTACCAGCCCATGGTCAATCAAATAAACCTAATTCTAGAAAAACTCACATACCCAACATAAATTTTAAATGCCTGACATATTCGTATCATATTGCTAGAGTAACCTGCCAGCACACCCAACCTATTACTCCACCATGATGAACAGTAGTAAACATCTTTGATAGGCCGCGCTCCTTTGCGTTTATGCTCCACTCCACTCTTTCCCACTGACTGTTAAAATTTTGGACCTAGTGAATATGAGTCGTTTATTATTTAAATAACTATTGACTTATAAACATTTTGGTCAAGAGTCTAAACTTTTCATGGTTGTCCTCTATTTCCTTTCTTTTATCTGTGTTATATATAGAGTTTATGACTGCAATTTCCATTGGGTACTTATAATTAGGGTAGTTGACTTATTGGATTTGAATCAAATTTCAATTAATTTAAATTCGAATCTAATTTGAGAACTCATATTTAACTCATTCTCTCTCTCTCTCTCTCACACACACACATACACACACATAAGAACCTCCAAATTCATCTTCAACTCAATTTAGTGATGGACCACGAAATCAATTGCTAATCATGGGTTGCATAAACTCGTCATAATCTTATTTATTAATTCAGTTCATAGAACTTAATTAAAAACCAAACTATAGAAGGAAAAAAGCTCGTTGTCTCTCATTTGTATTATTTTATAGCCAGGGAAACCGTTTATGATATTCTGTGATACCATTGCTGAAATAGAAACCATCCTCTTCCACTTTCCAATAGCAGTTTCCTTGTGGCTGACAATGACGCGCTATTTTTTTGGCCTCAAAACTTTGAAGCTCTTGTCCTTTTGGCCCCATTTCATATGGCAGAAGAAGTGGGTAGTTCCCCAAAAATTGACAGCTAAATGCCAATTGAAATCGCCGCCAACATGTAGGGTCTGCACGCCATGATCATTGTTTTTGGATTGACAACGAATGACCAATGGTTGTGTGTTGTCTTTCAAATCATTGATGACATGAACGGTTTACTTATTGAGCCAGACGACGCCATTCGATTGTGATGTGAAAATTAAGCAAAATGTTAAAACAAGTAAGGCAAAAGAACCGCGTTCATGCTTCTAGAATGATGTTAATGGTGTTCTTGTTTCTTTGCTTCAGTCAGTCTCCATATATAAAGGCTAAATAGGTCAGTTACATTATTTATGAGACATGGTACTCGGTTGAATGGTTTTTTGTGTAAGGTCCATCTATGGTAAGAGTAATCTTTTCATTATTGGTGGATTTTTACAATATTACAAATTACTTATTGAAATTTCTAATTTATTTTATGTAATTAATAAAAAGCAGTAACACATAAAACTAACTCGATTATTGAACATGAACAAAAATGGAATCCTTAGATCTATACTAGCCTTTCATGGTTACTTAGACATATCCCCTATTCCCTTCCCTTTATCCGTGTTAAACAATCATGGCTGCAACATATCCTTTATGTACTCATAATTACGCTAATCAACTTATCGGATTTGGATCAAAATTCAATCAATCAAAATTAAATTTAGATCTAATTTGAGAACTCTGAGCTAAATCATTTTGGAAATATAACATATTGGCTCTACTATTCCACATAAGAATGTAAAAAATAATAAGCAGTACATATAAAATCCAAACATGGTGCAACATAAAAAAAGCTTGTCATATTGCTGTATTGGATAATATTCAAGTCTCTCTCTCTCTCTCTCTCTTAAATTTCAATTATTTAAATTTATATCTTTTAGTAAGTATATTTAAAGTGAAAAACACCTTACAAAATAAACACATTATGAACTGATTACACAAAAAAAAATATCTTAACTAAGAAATTATAGATCAAAAAAATAAAATTGAATAAATTCAGATAACATGAGAGCATAGAATCTTGTAATTTGGTCTACAAGAATATGGTGCAATATTTTTTTCCCTTTTTGAAAATACATATATTTATGTTTTAAAGAATAATATTTTCAAAATCGTTTTGATCATTTTATAAAACATCCTCTTTTTTTTTTAATTTATTTACTTAATTTTGTGAGACATACATGAACGGAGCCCTAGGCAAGTGGGGGCCTAGTTGACCACCTCACTTGCCTAGGGGTGAAGCCGGCACTGTTCTTCGTGTCAACATCCTTTCACGAAGATAGGTGACTAAAAACAACTCAGGTTTCGTGGAGCTGAACTTTATAATTTTATCCAAGATTATTGCTTCAAGCCTCTAAACTATCTTCAACTCAATTTGGTGAAGGACCACAAAATCAGTTGTTAATCAGCTACATAAACTCGTCATAATATTATTTATTTATTCAGTTTATAGATCCTATTACAAACCAAACTACAGAAGGAGCATGACTCGTTGGCTCTCATTTCCATTATTTCATGGCCAAGGAAACCGTTTATTATATCCTGTGTTTTCTCTGCTGAAGTAAAAACCATCCTCTTCCACTTTCCAATAACAGTTTCCTTGTGGCTGACAATCATATACTATATGGTTAGTCTCAAAAACATCAAACCTCTTATTCTTTTGGCCTCATTTCATATGGCAGAAGAAAAGAGTAGTTCCCCAAAAATTGAGATCAAAATGCCAATGGAAATCATCGCCAACATTAAGGGTGTGCACGCCAAGATCATCGTCTTTGGATTGGCAACGAATTATCATTGGTTGATCGTTGTTTTTCAAGCCATTGATGACATGAACGGTATACCTTTGAAAATAGATGATGCCTTTCTGTTGTGCCATGTTGATGGGAAAATTATGCAAAATGTTAAAACAAGTAGGGCAAAAGAACGATTCATGCTTATGGAATGATGGTAATAGTGTTCTTGTTTCTTTGCTTCACTCAGACTCCATATATGAGGCCAAATAGGAGTGTTTTATATAGTACAGTATTTATGAGAGTTGGTACTCAGTCAAATGGTTCATTGTATAAGGTCTATAGGACTAATCTTTTCTTTACCTGAGTTACAACTAGTATAAATATAGTAAGCTATAAATGGAGTAGAAATATTTTCTTTTACCTGGGTTTGCAGTTACAAAGTTTCATGTTTTGTTTTGGACGTAGTAAGCTGTGCACATCCAGCATTAATCTAGGAGGCTGTATGTCATTAAAGCAACTCTGTTGTTTGGGATTTATGTAGATTGTGGTAATTCTGTGGGAGAATCTATATTTCACTGTTGTAACTGCAAGTGATTTTCAAATAGGGGCGTTACGGTACCCAAATGGACTTTCAGTACCGTACCTCCAGTTTTTGTCCATTACAAATACACTCACGTATATATATATATATATATATATATATATATTTTATTTGATGAGTTTTTATTACTTTATCATTGTTTTCATTTCATGGTTGGAGGGCATTCAAATTAAAATTAACAGTTCGGATCATTGTTTGGCACGGTATTTCTGGGGTTCCATTGAATTTTCATCCAAATGGTGGCCTTATTCTCTTTTGCATCTACAAATTTGAATAAACAATGTTAGATTATTTTATCGAAAATTCACTTTTTGATATCATAACCCTCTTTTGTTGGACCGGATATAAAATGACACTTGTAAATTTTTGTTCATTTTTGTTATTCTATTATTGTTAAGATCAAGGGCTCCAAATAACTTATAACAAATCCACGGTCGAGAATCAATTTTTAGTTTTGTATACAAAAAAATGCAGGGATGGTTATAGGATTTTAGTATGATTAGAATGATACTGCTTAAAACCTATAGGATTTTTATCAAGGGGAACGGGGGTGCAATATTATCATAACTAGAAGTTTTTATTCAACATAACCAATCAATGAGTCTTCTTAAGTGTCAAAAGTTTTAGTTGTATAGAACTTATTAAAATAAACTTTCACACGATAAATCGTAATATTATTTGATAGAAGTTAAGAAATTAATTTACACTTGTCAAATGAAATAAAAAACAAAACAATTTCAGATAGAGTGGTAGACTCCTAAAAATCAATACTTTTTTTTTTTGTTGAATTTCATTATATAATCGGTTGAATACCGTTAAATAAATTTCAACATGCCTCCACGAAGATATGACCCTTATTTTACTCCACTTCTCTATTAGTGATTCGAAAAATATTACACCATTGACCATTAAAATTCTTGACATTTTGCACAATTAATAAATTTTTATTTTGCATTAATTTATATGTTTTGGCAAAAGAATTGTCTAGTTTGTTTAAGCCAGTCAATGTGTAAGATAAAATCAAGATGACGATTTAAGGATGTGTATATTGATATAATGATATGTTAAGCGATTGAGTCCCAATAAAAAAATTCAAAAGTTACCATCATAATAATGTTATTAGACCACGTTACTGCCACAATTTCCTCCCTTGGCCGAAGCATGGCTCCACCACTGGCCTCGAGGGTAGTTGCCTCGAGATGTCAAATTTGACTATTGCAAGAGAAGCTTGTGATGCATTAATTCTTTTATTACGAAGTTAGGCATTTGTAACTATTCATCAACTCCTCAATAACTAACTACTTGTAACTATTCATCAACTCCTCAATAACTAACTACTATGTTTAAAAATTTATTAAAAAAATTATTTTTTATCACCCAAAAACTTCCTATAATTGTTTATGTAAATTCTCAAGTGAAAAAAAAGATGGGTGAATAAAAGGGTAACCAACATTATTTTATATTCATACTATCACTTAATTAATTCATTGCCAAACTCTATAAGGAGCATGGCTCTCACTGTCTTACTCAGTCCAAAGATACCTTAGCCAAAAAACATTGTTATTTGGGCTGCTGTAGTAGATACCATCCTCAGCCGCTTTCCAATAGACCTTTCCGGTCGGTAGAGAAGTATTGCCTTGGTCGTCGACAGTAAAAACATCGAAGCTCTTGTCCTTTTGATCCCATCTCAAATGGCAAAAGAATAGAGTGCTATTAAAAAAATTGATCTTGAAATGCGAATAGAACACCTCACCCACATAAAGGGAATGCACCCCAAGATCATTGTCTTTAGATTGGCAGCGAATGATCAATGGGTGCGTGTTGTTTTTGAAGCCATTGATGACATGAAAAATGCAACATATGAACGGAAGCTCGTTGTGCTATCCACTCCAACGAGCTTCCGTTCTACCAATGTTGAACTGCAAAATATGAAAAATGTTAGGAAAAGGAAGCAGTGATTAGAAGGGGTGGTTTAGTAACGTTTTTATTTTCACGTCTTCAAAAAAATAAAAAACAGAGATAATTTTTGTCTCTGTTTTGTGGTAAACACTAAAACAGAAAACATGTTTGGAAATCATTTTTGTTTATCAAATTATAAGAATAAAAACAAAAAACATGTTTGACAACTATTTCAAGTTTTATCTTAAATATGCTTTATAATATCTCATACAACAAAATACAAATTCAAAAAAGAAAAATTTTATTTATTCAGAAAGCAAAGTATTACAAGAAGCAGAAGAAAGAGATACACATTCCCATTACAAACAAACAAAATTAACAAAACAAAACCAAAAACTCGGCCACGATCTAAGACAATAAGATGACAGCCAGCCCTTGAATTTACAGTCCAATACCATCATAACAACTCTCTTCCATTTCCCAAATTTCAAACAAAACAACACTCCAACTTTGGCCAACAAACCATCCCAACTACTAGCCCTTATCATAAAAAACTAGAGTTATTTTCTAACATAAAATTGGTAGGCCCTTCTAATCAAAAAACAAAGTTAACCCAACCTTACTAGGCAACTTCAGATCTAGCAAAAAATCAACAAATTTCCTACCCATTACAACAGGACCAGCTACTTTATCGGCAACAGCATTTGCTTCGCGAAATACATCCACCATTCGATACTCCAAACCACTAAGAAAAGCTTCAATCTTCCTCATATAATCCAGGCAATGCCACGGGCAACACTTGATGTGCCTACATTTTTTATTTCAATAACAAGTTGTTAGTTTGTACTTTCATGCCCATGTACTACATGATTTATATCAATAACAACATTTATTGAATTAATCTTGGATAAAGCTTAGTCTGCATGTGACAAGATATATGCTTAATCTTCTCAAATTCCACTTCATGGTTCGTAATAACAACATTTAGAATAGTCAAGCAACAAGTAACCTCAAAGATATCATGATCCAAGAGCAAGAAACAATAAAAGGCAAAATGATAAAAATAGTATTAAACACATTTTTATCAAACAGAAAATTATCTTTCTCGTCTATACTTTTTGAACTAAACAAAGCGAAACTCGCTGAATAGAGACAAGGGGACACATCCCTACTCTATTCGGTAGTCTTATTGTTCTTATCGACTCATTCTATCATCCTAGGCTTGGCTACGCGAATCATTCAGGGACAACAGCCAGTAAGCATAAATCAACATCAACTAGAGTAAGCAAAGCTAAAGAGAGAATCAATAGGTGAAATATCATATATTACCAAAATCCCACAAAGCTCCAAAACTTGTCATATTTGTTGAAAGCAACAGAAAAAAAAAGACCCAAAATTTACATAAAAAGCTTCATCTTTTATAATAAGCTGAAGCTAAAAATACCAAAATTCGCAACAAATTCCCATACCCAGAAGCTAAAACATTGAAATAACACAAAAAAACAATTCATATGTCTCTGTAGAAATACACGAGATACCTGTTGTGTGACACTCATAGAACCAAAACACACACAAACCACACAGAGTCACACAAAACTCAATAAAGATCACACACACACACCCCGAAAATAAAGATAAACAAATATGTAGATCTATGTATATTGTGGTAAAAAAATAGAGATATTTGTGAAAAAAATACAATTAGGGTTTGTGATGTACAGATCTATGTAGATATATGTATATATATACAAATCTATGTATATATACACATATATCTTTACAAATAAAGGGGTTACACTTACCTTCACAGCAAGGAGACGAGGAGCCTTTTTCTTCATCGAAGCTTCAGAGAAAACAAAGTGAGCCTTCTTCTTCTTCGTTGATCTGTGACTAGAAGATGAAGCTTCTTCTTAATCGATCTGTAAATGGAAGCTGAAGCTTCGTCTATCTATGATTGGCAGAGAGAGAGAGAGAGAGAGAGGAGAAGAGAGTCGGAGAGAGCGTCATTGAGAGAGGAGAAGAGAGACTCAGAGAGAGAGAGGCGAAGATAGTCGTTTACAGAGAGAGATGGGAGAACAAAAATAAAAATGAACACAGAGTCCCCATATTTATAGTTTAGCAAATGAAGTGGTATTTTGTGGCTAACAAGAGTCGAAGTTGAGACCTCATTAAAATGTTAAACGCGTGCTTTGTGTTTCGCGTGTTTCTTGAAACACAAATTTTTTGTTCCCATTTTTTCCAAGACAACTAATATAAAACAAAAACAAAAACAATATTCAAACATACTTTTGTTTTCATTTTTGTCAAAAATTAAAAACAAAAACACAAAACATAAAATAAAGACAGTAAACAAACAGCCCGAAGTACTCATCATGCCTCAATGTTAATGCACTTCTAGATTTTTGTTTTTAACCTTCATATGGTAGGCCATTTATGGGGTTTATATGGTAGATCAAATTCATATTAAACAATGGGTTTATATGGTAGACCATTTTATGGGGTATTTGATCAAATTATGGTTTTTTTTATAACTTTATTCTATCTTTTGATTGGTATTTCATTTATGAGACTTGGTACTCAGCTAAATGGTATATTGTGTAGGGTCCATTTTATGGTTGCAAACGTTTCTTTACCTGTTTTAGACCTGGTAAAATATGGTATCCTAGTAAATATAGAGGTAATCTTCTCTTTATTTTGGCTACAAAAAATAAAATATGTTATGATAATCTATTAGCGTAGGAATAATCCTTTCTTTCTTCGATTGACAGTGGTAGATGTACGCCATAAGTTCATGTTGGGTGATAATACACAAAATTGATTATGTACAATCAAATCAGTCGAGTGTGTGTTGTAAAGTAATTAATAAAACAATTAATAATAAGAGACAAAGATTGAGTTGTTGAATCTAGGTGATCTAACCACTGAAAAACTCTATTAATGAGAGAAAGAGAGAGACAGAGAGAATACGATCCAAATGTAGTCATCCGTCCCCCGTGTAATATACAGGCATAAAGCCCTAAGCCCTAGCTACAGCGGTGACGTCACTACAAAAAAAATCACATTTAGCCGCTAGATTTAAATTGTAACTAAAAATATTATCACTGAATACATATGTTTAGTGACAAAAAAATATTATTGTCACTGCAGGTATGATATTGAAATTATTTAGTGGCTATAGTTATTTGTTGTCACTAAAGATATATAATTAATGGTGAAAAAGTATTATTGCTACTGAAGATATGATAGTGAATCTAATTAGTGATAATTTAAATGTTGTAGCAAAAATATATTACTAATTCATCACTAATTTCAACTATTTAATGACAATAATTTAAATTTGGTCACTAATAATATAAAATATTAGTGATAACATTTTGTACTTGCAACAAATATGCCTTGATTTTAGTGACAATTTTTTTTTTGCCACTGTATGTCAATTTTAGAAAATAAGGTGTCGCTGATAAATGTAAAATAAGCCTAAAAAAACTAAAATTTCTATTTTTCATATAATACGAACGGTGCTTTTAAAATTTCTATTTTTCATACCTTCTATTTCATATTTGCCCGACGATTAATTCTACCAATCTGCCATGGACAACCAATCTACCATTGATGACCTCTCTGCCACGGACATTCTCTCCTAATCCATTCGCTAGGGTAGATCTGCAGGTATTCACCAACATTTATCCTAAGCCATCGACCGTTTCCCAATTCTTCCGCAACATTTATCCCTCACACGACAATTAATTCTTCCCAAATCTTCTTCAGAGATCATCTTCTTCAATCTATCTACCATTAACCTGGCTACCATGGACAACGTCTCTACCATGGATGATCTATCCTAATCCGTCCACTATGGCATAGACCTGTAAGTTTTAATGCTAGACCTCTCTCCAACAGCACTGCAAAGATTGTCTTCTTCAACCTTTGATATGTATGCCATTAACGATCTCTGTTTCTGTGTCTTCTGCTGGTATTCATCAGTCACTCTATCTCACACGCGCGCGCACACACACACACACACACACAAAACCATACACTCAATCGCACACACAATCACTTTGTCTTCACACACACACACATAATCGGGGTTGTCACAATGTAGGGCCTTTCATTTGTTGCATCTCGATTAAGTTTTCTAGCCTATTTTGGCATCAATGCTAGTTTTTTCCTTTCTGTTCAACCAGATGAAATTTGGAGAATCCAATGGTAATTCATGGAGAACCATCTCCATGGAGAAAGAAAGTTAAATTTGTGGGTCTAAGGCTGGACTTTGAAGGATTACTTTACGATGACTATGACCTGATTGAGCCCTCGATCAATTACAATTTGAAGGATGAAGTTGCGAGGAGGACAAAAGAGTTGATGCGTGACACATATGGAAGAACAGTTGTTCTGTTGAGGTAGCACCATGCGGCTTTGCTTAAAACCGTCAAGGTATATGGTGAACTTTGTGGTCAAATTTGTCTTGTCATCTTATTTCACTAAATGCTTAGTATTCCAGGCATGCTAAATACATGGCAAAGTTTTATATATTAAATTAAGGTAAAAGCTTGTCTATTAGGATGTGGAATTAACTTGTGGAAAACTAGTAATCTATGAATTCCTCATAAATTGAGAACACTACACTGTATAGGACTAAGTTTTTTTCGTAATTTCTTGGTCAGACTTGTGATGGTTGACTTATCGGGGCTCATTGCTATTGCAGGTTCTTCTCTATCAAAAATAGATCAGTGGGGAAGAAATTGACTTCATTCTGAACAATTATCCTCCACATACACCTACAAGTCTTATATTGGAGGAAAGAGATCCAGGGAGCCTTCCATTCTTCAAACAAAACTCGAGTTTAATATTTTAATTTTATGTGTGGTGAGTTGGTGGAAATTATTGCGGTGTTTGGCTAGTTGTTTTTTTTTTCTTTCCTCGTCTGATTGAATGATTGGGCCATTATTCAGGAACTTGACTACTTATTTGCTATTGAATTCATGCCGACTTTGCAAATAGCATGATTGAAAACTATGTATCTGAGTTAATGAGTAATAAGCTTTATTGAAAACTATGAATCTCATCTGTTTGGTGAAGTTCTTGTCGTACATCTAAATTTCATGAGGCTTTTGCTTGTTTGGCACACTCACCCTACTTTGAATCTACCTAGGTCTAGTTAGGGTTGCTTAGGGTCATTGTAGGATTATTTTTTGATCTAGTAGTCAATAGCGGAGTGACCCCATACTCATGATATCAATAATCTATGATCCATCTATATATACTCAAGTATTATAATTTTGTTTAATTTTTTTTGCTCTAAACATTCAAAGCTCTACCCACATATAAAGCACAAAACATTCAACTCATCATTTTTCTCTTTTATGTGTTTTAATGGGGAAATTAATTAAGTCTACTGTACAAGGTTTTCCCGTGTGCCTTGCAATAGTGCAATTAGGATTTACTTCCAATTTGACTGTGTCTTGCAATAGTGCACAAATGTTAAGTATTTTGATTCTTTGATGTGTGTCGTTTTAATGATTCTTATTATTTTCTCTGCCTTATCATTCCAAGCATGTAGCAATCCCAAGCATGACACCGATTGTGGGAGCAAACTTGCTTAAGGGTAACTTTTGTGCCCATTTCCATTTTCTTTCTTTCATACCTCAGGGTTGGCACATTTCTAGCTTTAGTTTTTGATTCTCTAGCTTTAAACTTTCAAATATTGATCTTGTTTCTTCTACCAGGTTTAAGGAGCTCGGGGTTGAACTTGTGGCTCATTATAGGGATTCTAGTAGTTCGGTATATTGCTTTGCCTGTATTGGGGGTGGTTGTTATTAAAGCAGCATACAATTTTGGGTTGGTGAGAACAATTCATTGTATCGGTTTGTTCTAATGCTTCAATATGCACTTCCAAAAATTAGGCATCGTTTTCTTTTCTTCTTCTATTTTAGAAGTTTGAGACCTTTAATATTTTCAAAAATCTATGTAATCATTAAGCAAACCACTTTCATGATAACACTTGTTTTTTTGCTATGCATACATTTTGGAAGTTAATGATTTTGTTTCAAATTAACTTTAAAACAACTGCTTATTGAGCAAAAAATTTGTCGGTGAGAAATCATTCACGGTATTTTTGGAATTAGGTACAATTTCATGATAACACTTATTTTTTTACTATGTATAAATTTTTGGAGAATTTGTCTAAATTGTTTGCTTATGTGGGATCTTTTAGGAACCCTGAGCAGATCCCATGGGGTGAAACTACTCCTAATGTTGTTTATGGAGTCTTCACTGACAATAACAAAGCTGCTGCCCATTTGAAGGTTTGCTCTGCCCATTTGGAGTCTTCACTGACACTGAAACTTTGCTATTATTTAGTACTTTTAAGTATGTCTGCATGAACTATCCAACAGTGATCACAACTGTAGCTTGAAACATGCTTTAATTCATGAATGTATAAAATGAGCAAAAGAAACAAGCAGAACCGAGCAAAATAGGATATGTGTCATATTGCTGGGACAAAGAGTTTCGCTTGAGTAAGTTATGATAGCGCGAGTTGTTTTTTAAATGTCTATTGCACTTATGTGATTAAATATACGCATGAAAGAGTCGGGGCAAATTCTTACCTTTCTTCATTGTGATAGGGTAAGATCTCTTAAATTGGAAAAGTTCTAAACACCATGGTTTACAGAATTTCTGATATTCTCAGTTGGTCATTGAAGCTATGTTGACAATTTAGGAGGAATTTGTGAACTATCTTTTGGTCTCACCGGGTGAATTGTCTTTGAAGTCCGTATATGCAGAATCAGTGGAGGATATTGTTTGATGAACTGAATTTTGTAGATTTGTTATTGAAACTTTTTAAGTTGATTGGGGGAATCCTTTTATTGTTTTTTTTTTTGGTTATCCTTTACATTTCCATTCCCATTGTGCAAAATATAGACATATATTTGCTATTTGTGGAATCCTGTTTTTTCTGTCATGTTTTTGGCTACTCTGAAGTGCTTTGGTGATTAAGTGCAAACGTAATAGTTGTACCACTTAATTATGACCAGCTGAGACAATCTTACTTTTATGGGGTCGTAATCTCTTCAACCCCAGTTGTTGTGTAGTCTTGATTTATATTTGAATCATCTCCAATATTTCTTCTCTTGATTTTCTTCAATGAATCTCTATTAATGTTGGGTAATTTATGTTAGGTATAAACCAGTGGAAGTTCTGAAAACAGCTTTGGAAAACTCACCTCTGAAGACTAAAGACGAAAGATGTAATAATTTGCCAAACATCGAATATGTATTTGAAACTTGATTATTATGTAATTACTTTCTTTTGAGTGGGTATCATTGTATGGTTGCTAGGACACAATTCGAAAACATGATTACAACTTTTTTTGTTCATTCCTATTCTTTGATAATGACATGTTGTACACGTACAATTTATAGATGCTAAAATTAGAATGTTATTTTCAAGTGATTTGATTTGAGAATTATATATTTGAAAGTGAGAATTTATTATGTTGGTTTTTTTTTTCATTAGGTATGTATATTGATTCATTAAATTAAAACAGGTATGTGAAATTTGAAAATATTGAAAAATCAATTCTTTCAAATATGCGATAGTTTCTTTGTTCATTTTAATGTATTAATTAGTAACGATAATAAGTTGTCAAAAAATTATGTTTCAATGTTAGTGGTGATTTTAATTATGGGTAAAATGTATACTATTAGCTACAATTAATTATTGTCACTAAATGTTAGGTTTTAATCGGACTTTTAGTGGTGATATAGCATATTTTAGTGGCAAAATTTAGTTTATTTGTTGCAATAATTATGACGGCTAAAAATTTCACATTTAGTGATATTTTTCAGGGTGCAGCTAAAAAATTTATTTTTAGTGGCAACAATTAAATATCATAGCTAAAAGATTTAGCCACACATATATTTCCGTGATTTAGTGGCAATAAAAATATTGTCACTAAAGAATATAGTGACAATTTTTATGCATTTAGCCACAATAATTTTGGCAGCTAAAAGACCAATTTCTTGTAGTGCGTAAAAGTCAAAACACTAATCTATCGGGGAGGATAGTTATAATTGGGGATGAACACTATTTTTGAGTAATGACTATCATGAAGATTGTTCTCCCATTTGCTTTAACATTTTCTTGACTCTTAAATTTCGGACTAAACAGCAAGTCATTAGCTAAACTTGGTCTGCTATTTGATGATTTGTGCTCGACCCACAAACTAGGCCAGTCCTAATTAAATTTGGGCTCGTCATAAAGAATCATAATAAGAACATAGTGAAATTTAAAAAATAATTCATTATTCCAAGATTTATTTTTATCTAATATAGATAAAAAATCCGAGATATATAGAGAAAATTAAGGATTATTTTTTGAAAAATGGTTGTCATGATCTTTAAGCTTTCTCCACTAGCCTTGAATCTTTTAATCTTAATTTGGTCTTTAACTCGAGCCTCATAAATGTTTGGTCTATGTTGATGTCTACACGAGTTATAAACTTAAAAAGATCTAACTTCAACTTTTAATAAATTATATATATATATATATATATATATATATATATATATATATATATATATATATATATATATATAGATGGAGAAAGAGAGAGAGAGAGAGAGAGAGAGGACTGCTTCTTTTGTGCTAGCAGTAGTTATGGTCGGCCTCCTTCTCCTGGAGGTGTTATAGAGGCATTGAAGATCCCAATGGGTGTAACTGCAATTACTCCATAATTATACAATGACTCTTCATTAACTTATTAATTTTAATAAGTCCCTTGTAACCCTTAATTAGGTTTTTAGCCCAATTAACTTCGAATTGGTTTATGTCCCTCTAAATAGCATCTTGAATTCAAACTCTTTAATTTAGTTTGAATTCGACTCTTAAAATTCTACCTTTATAAAAAAAACATATCTATATTATTTTAAAATATTAGCATACCTGAAAATATTTATTTTTTTAATTTTTACCCTCCAATACTACAACTATGTCATATTTATCCTCTAAATTTAATGTCACAATGTATCTATATCTATATTTATATTTATAGTCATATCTATAAAATAAAGTAGTTAGTTTGGTTTGTCTTGAACTTTTCGCGGCTCAAATTAATTTAATATTATTGATTCGACGATTATAATTAATCTACATTCCTACAGAACTCTAATACATTCTTTTTATCTCTCCTCATCTCCATTCAAGAGATTGACTTTGACAATTATATATATATATATAATAAACAAAATATATTCTAATATCTATAAAAACTCTAATAAAAAAGATTATCTCTAATAAAATATAGGTTCATTAACATATGTTGTTATGTATATATATACTACTCATAACCTGTGCCTGAATGCACGATAAAATATAAAATTTTAATTAAATATTAAATGATTAAATATATGATAGAAATGAGTGATATGATATTTTTAGGAAAGAAATATATAAATAATTAAATATGTAATAGAAATGAGTGATGCGATTTGATGTTTGAGTCTGACAAATGAATGATGAGTGAGATAAGTGATTGGTGATGGTTTTGAGGGAGAAAATATGACTCGGATAAAATTCAAATGCACTCCTGTTTTATTATATATATATATATATATATATATATATATATATATATATATATATATATAATTCAATCTATATATATAATTCAATCTATATAATAAGCAATTCAAATGTGTAGTTTAAAATCTATACAATAAAATAGCTAGATTTATTTGTATTGAGATTTTTGCAGCTTAGATCATTTGAGAATTATTGATCCGACAAGTCTAATTAGACTTTCATTCCTTTTAAAACTCTAAGACTCGCATCTCTAATATAACAATCTTTCTCTCTCTATCTCATAAAACCAACTTGATGCAAGAGGATCCGAGTCAGATGATGCTGAGTTATCAGATGGCACGTTGATGGCGCTGAGATACCTTGAGTTAGCAGATCAGCACAGTTAAAAATTCAAGTCTAAGAAGGGTTGACATTGTTTTAATCATAACTTTTGATCCGTTTGGAGTTTTGGGGCCCATAATATATTAAATCGAAGCTCTCGACGAGCCCTACAAGATACATAGCCTATGGTAGTGAGAGGCATTTTTTAAAGCCAAAAAAGGCCTGGAAACGTTTGTTTGGGTCTTCCAAAATTTTTTCCCCAATTTTTGAGTTTATTTGGATTTTTTCGTAATTTAATTATTCTTTGTGTAATGAGGGTTTTTAGCTTATTATTTAGTATTTAAAGGATGTTTTCATGTGTTTTAGGGTTAACTATCATTATTATAATTTTATAAAGATTGTGGCTGCTTAGTCAATTCTTTTTGGGCGATTCTCTTGTGTTCTTCTATGTGAATTATCTGTTGAAACTAACCTGCAGAATAATCGCTATTCTGTCCAGCTTCAGTTGGTATTAGAGCTTCAACATCTTCTTGGGGTGAGATTTCATCAGTTTAATGGCTGGTGGTCGTGGTTGTGGTTGTTGTGGGCTGGTTCCAAACGAGGAAGTCTCGTATCATGATCGTAGCGTTCAGGATGTAATGATTGAGGATTTGCAGAGGCAAGTTGCAGAGTTAACCCGGCGTCTAACGGCGCAGGATTTTGGTGAACTGAGATGGAAGATCACGGTTCCGAATCCAATTTTGAAAACTCGTATCAAAATCGTGCTCAATTCTGGAAGCACCGTGGTAGGGAGGATCGTCGTGGAGACCTCGATTTCAGAGTGGATCTACCCGAATTTTTTGGTACGTTACAGGCCGAGGGATTCATCGATTGGTTGAATGAAATGGAGCAAATTTTTGATTATACGGAAAGTCCCAGATCATGTCACAGTGAAACTGGTCGCTATCAAACTCAAAGGCAGAGCATCTGCATGGTGGGAACAGTTGAGGCGATCACGAGAGAGGCAGGGCAAAACCAAGATCACTAATTGGGAGAAGATGAAGAAGAAGATGAAAGGACACTTTCCTTCCTTTTGGCTACACTCAAACCTTGTTTCAACGACTTCATTCGTTGAGGCAAGGCAAAAGATCAATTGATGATTACACGGAGGAGTTTTATCAATTGATAGCCTAGAATGATTTATTTGAGATAGAAGAGCAAATGATGGCGCGATATTTGGGGGGATTATGGCAACCCCTGCAAGATGTCCTCAGTCTCCATTCGCTGTGGACCGTTTCTGAAGCATACTAACGTGCAATTGTTGTGGAAAAACAACAGAACAGGAGGTCAGTAATTAGAAGCGATCAAAGCAATCGACCAGTTCGCCCTCAAGAATCCCGTCCTACCCAACAACAACCACAAGGTAATTCTAACCCTAATATTAGATACTTCAAATGTGGCAAATAGGGACATAAAGCGACTGAGTGCAAGAAGTCTGCTAGTCAGAAGGGCAAAAATCTCCTAATTGAGGAAGACGTGGTAAATGAAATTGAGGAGGTTGGAGAGCCTGTGTATGACGCTGATGAAGATGGAGATGTGCTATATGGAGATGGCCATGAAACTTTGGTCGTTTGTAAAGAGTCTACTGACTCCCAAGGGCGATTTAGGGGACAATTGGTTGAGAACCAATATTTTTCACATGACCTGCACAGTTACAGATAAAGTTTGCAAGATGATCATTGATAGTGGCAGTTGTGAGAACGCAATGTCTGAAGAGACTGTCCAAAAATTGCAGTTGAAAACAGATTGTCATCCCAAGCCATACAAATTATCATGGCTAAATAAAGGAAGTGCGGTAACAGTAGATAGGCGATGCTTAGTGTCTTTTTCGATCGGCAGGAAATATTTGATAATGCTTGGTGTGATGTTGTGGCTATGGATGCTTGTCATGTACTATTAGGCAGACCTTGGCAGTACAATCGTAGTGTTATTCATGATGGGTGGAAAAATACATATTCCCTTAGGATCAAAGGGAAGAACATTGTGTTGGCGCCTCGTCAGGAAGGAAACATTCCTACCACGGTGGCTAATAATATTAACCTATTTTCTATGTTTAGTTTTTTACTGGAGATTAAGCATGGAGACGTGGTCTATGCTCTGATGCCTTGTGGAAATAGTACAGCAAACGTGGACCCAGATTTACCAGCAGGGGGTACAGTAGCTACTAGCAGAGTTTTCTGATCTGATGCCAGAGGATCTTCCTCCTGGGCTACTGCCAATGAGGGATATTCAACATCAAATTGACCTTGTTCTAGGGTTGAGCTTGCCTAATCGATCGACCTATCTCCTCAGTCCCAAGGAATCTGAAGAGTTGTAGTGACAGGTGGTAGAGTTGTTGGAGAGGGGCTACATCCGTGTAAGTATGAGCCCATGTGTAGTCCCTGCCCTGCTGGTGCTGAAGAAAGATGGCTCTTGGCGTATGTGTGTTGACAACAGAGCAATCAATAGGATTACAGTGAAATACAGGTTTCTAATTCCCCGCCTAGATGATTATGTTAGATCAGCTATCCGGTTATAAGGTTTTCTTAAAAAATGACCTTAAAAGTGGATACCACCAGATCAGAATAAGGCCCGGAGATGAGTGGAAGACAACATTTAAGACGCAACATGAGTTGTATGAGTGGATGGTCATGCCTTTTGGGCTGTCCAATGCACCCAGTACATTTATGAGACTTATGCATCAGGTTTTACAACCTTTTATGGGGAAATTCATTGTAGTTTACTTCAACGATATACTCATTTATAGCTCGACGTGGGAGTCACATTTTGAGCACCTCTGTGTTGTTTTTGATGTGCTGAGGACGGAGCACCTATTTGTTAATCAGAAGAAGTGTTATTTATTCATTACTTCTATTATCTTTCTTGGTTTTGTTATGTCTACTAATGGTGTTCATGCAAATCAGTCAAAGATAGATGCGGTCTTGGAGTGGCCCAAACCAAAGACCTTGCATGATGTCAAAAGTTTCCATGGATTGGCGTCCTTCTACCACTGGTTCATCAGAAACTTCAGCACCCTAATTGCCCCTATTACAGAGTGTCTAAAGGGACGTGATTTCTAGTGGTCTGAGGAGGCAGAGGCCAGTTTTTAAATGGTCAAGCAGAAGATGACAGAGGCACCAGTCTTGGCACATCCTAATTTTTAAAAGGTGTTTGAGGTAAATTGTGATGCATCTGGGGTTGGCATTGGTGGTGTTTTGAGTCAGGAGGGGCGCCCCATAGTTGTTTTTCAATGAGAAGCTATCGGGGATCAAAGAAGAATTACTCCACCTATGATCTGGAGTTTTATGCTATTGTTCAGTCCCTGAAGCATTAGCGTCACTACCTAATACCGAGGGAGTTCATTCTTATCACTGATCATGAGGCCCTGAAGTACATCAATGGTCAACACAAGCTGAGTAGACGACATGCCAAGTGGGTGGTGTGCTTGAAGGAGTTCACGTTTGCGCTGAGACACCAAGTAGGGAGTCTGAATCGTGTTGCAGATGCACTGAGCCGTCGTACGTTACTTTTCACCACCACGAGTACCAAAGTTGCAAGGTTTGAGAATTTCACTGATATGTATGGAACAGATCCTTCTTTCAGGAGGATAACTTAGGAGGTAACTAATGGTCAACGTCATGATTTATTTTGCATAATGGTTATCTGTTTCGTGGATTACAGTTGTCTATTCCAGATTGTTTACTAAGGAAGCAGATTATTAGTGAGCTTCATAACGAGGGTCACTTTGGGCGAGATAAGACGTTGGCCCTAATCTCTTCTAACTATTATTGGCCCAAATTGGCCAGTGACGTGGCTCATTATGTGGAGCGTTATTATATGTGTCAGCGGTCCAAGAAAGTTCTCAATAACGCGGGCCTGTACACTCATTTACCTGTTCCTGAGGCCCTTGGTTCGATGTCAGTATGGACTTTGTGTTGGGCTTACCCCGTACCCAATGAGCCTTGGATTTTATTTTGGTTGTGGTTGACAGCTTTTCCAAGATGACCTATTTTGTAGCTAGCAGAAAAAGAATGGATGTTGCCCGGATCGCCCATCTCTACTTCAGGGAGATTGTGAGTTTACATGGTGTTCCTTGATCAATCACTTCAGATCGTGACACCAAGTTCATGAGTCATTTCTAGAGGAGTTTATGGGAAAAACTAGGGTCATATGTGAATTTCAGCAGTGCATACCACCCCCAGACGGATGGTCAGACTAAGGTGGTGAACCGGAGTTTGGGCAATCTTTTGAGGTGTTTGGTAGGAACTAAACCAAAGCAGTCGGATTTGGCGTTACCTCAAGTAGAATTTGCCTATAATAGATCGAAGAACAAAACTACAGAAATGAGCCCATTTGAGATTGTCTATAGTCAGAATCCATCGGGGGTGCTGGACTTGGCCCCTATTCCACGTGCAGGTCGTTTGAGTCCTAAGGTAGATGAGATGGTAGAACATTTTTAGGGCATCCATGAGCAGGTGAAACTAGCCATTTAGGAGAGCAATGCCAAGTACAAGACTCGAGCCGATAGTCATTGTCGCCAAGTACTTTTTGATGTTGGTGATTTTGTTTAGGCAGTATTAACTCATGATTGTTTTCCTGTTGGAGAGTATAATAAGCTTAAAGAGCGAAAGATTGGACCATGTGAGATACTACAGAAGATCAATAATAATGCCTACAGGCTACACCTCCCCAGTCATCTAAGGACTTCTGATGTCTTTAATGTGAAACACCTGAATCCTTGTTTTATGGATTCCGATGGTGCTACTGTGAACTCGAGGACGAGTTCTTTCCAACTCGGGGCAACTGATGTAGGAGGATCCGAGTCAAATGATGCTGAGTTATTAGATGAGACGTTGATGGCGCTGAGATACCTTGAGTTATCAGATCAGCACAGTCAGAAATCTAAGTCTAAGAAGGGTTGACATTGTTTTGATCATAACTTTTGATTTGTTTCGAGTTTCGGGGCCCATAATATATTAAATCAAAGCTCTCGATGAGTCTTATAAGAGTCACAACCTATGGCGGTGAAAGGCACTATTCAAAGCCAAAAAAAAGGCCTAGAAACGTGTGTTTGGACCTTCTGAAGTTTTTTTTCTCAATTTTGAGTTTATTTGGATTTTTTTGTAATTTAATTATTCCTTGTGTAATTAGGGTTTTTAGCTTATTATTTAGCATTTAAAGGATGTTTTCATGTGTTTTAGGGTTAACTATCATTATTCTAATTTTATAAAGATTGTGGCTGCTTAGTCAGTTTTTTTTGGGCGATTCTCTTGTGTTCTTCTCTGTGAATTATCTATTGAAACTAGCCTACAGAATAATAGTTATTCTGTCCAGCTTCACAACTTTTATACGTATATAACTTTCTCTTTCTCCCTCACAGGCATTTTAAACTCACACTCTCCTATCTCTTATTCTCTCTCTCTCTCTCTCTTATTCTTTTAGTATTATTTGTTTGTCTTAATGATTCTAATTGGACTGATTTACTCAAAACATTTGTAGAATTTTATAGATGAAAAAATATTTAAATATTAAAAAAAATTCTCAAGTAGTAGATATTTAAAGGACAAGCTAATCACCAATAAAAAAAACTTAAAAGTCCTGCTAATCACCAAAAAAAAAAATAACAAATGTTACCAGTTGTACCAAAAAAATTCAAAATCAAGCTAATCACTAATAAAAAAAATAACAAGTAATATCAATTGTACCAAAACAAATTAAAAAATTATGCACAAAAAAAAAAAATTCTAAACCAACTATCAATTTTTTTTTTCCTTATTTGCATCGCTTTCCTTTTGCTAATGTTTATATTTTTTAAATTCTTGAATAGTTTAAAATAGACACCGAAACGATAAAAATGTCAGTTAAATTAATTTTTTTTAAGTAGTGAAATTTTGATTTTGTTGTTTTGGTTTAATTGTAGCGTGAGAATATTTCTGCAGCATCTGAGAAGTTATAGTAGCATATAATTTAAATCAATTGTCCTTGCAGCTACAAGCAGATTCACTGGACAATATTGTTCAGTTGCATATTTTTTATATTTTTTGAAAATTTGATTTGTAATTCAATGTGAACTAGAAAACATTTTCATTAGATTTAACAAGAGGTTGAAAAAATGAACATTTATTAGAAAGAAGAGTTACCATAAAGAAATATTTGTAATTGTGTTAATTTAAGTTAACAGTGATTTTTGAATTGTGTTAATGTAATATAATTTTTTCATTTCAATCCTGTGACATTTTTGAATTGTGTTAATGTAATATAATTTTTTCATTTCAATCCTTTAACTTATTTTATGTAAAACATTCTTGGATACCCCATTTGTTTGACAATTTTTTTGTGTTACTCTGTACTTGCATTTAATGAGACTTTTCATCTCTGTTTCCTCTACCCATTACATTTTCAGTAAATCCAAATTAAAGAAAAAGAAAAAGAAAAAAGTTAATTATTAACATCACGATTTCTTGTATCTTTGTATTTCAAACTGCCATCTATTAATTTCCTTCTCACCCATTCAACTTCCCTCTCTCTTTACACGCACAAATCTATATCTATCTATATATCTATATACTATTTCTTATATCTAAATGTCAACAATGATGAAACTTTTTTAAGTAACAACAATAACCTCAATAAAATAAGTAATGACTATCCTATTAATTTCTTTTTTCTATCTTATTAATTAACATCAACATCAACATTATTTTTAATTCTCTTAAAAGATATTGGGTTCAGGCTTATACGGGTTAACTATCGGGCTTCAGGTCCGGTAACGAAACTCGTGGATCAACCCGACCCATGGAGACCATAGATGGGCCCTTAGGTTGGGTAGACTAAATATGGTTATATCTTGGTCAAATCTCACGCAACGAACTTGGATACGAGTTAGGTTAGGAGAGGGGCAAATTGGTCGATGACATTGGTTTTAAAAAATATTTTAAAGCATTTTATGTATTTTCTTAATAAAGATAGTGAAACCATTTGGCGAAGCTGCGATGTTCTCTAACGAATTTAGGCAACTATTAACTACTAATAATTCTAAGAGGATAATTGTATAGAGAACAATAGCTACCAACAATATGCAATATCCATATTCTCCTTTTTTAAATTAATTAGCCAAACTCTACAAATGGCATGGCTCTCTCTGTCGCACTGATGGCCAAGGATATCGTAATTGATAGTCATCGGGATAACCGCCACTTAAGTAGAAACCATTCTCTGTAGCTTTCCAATAACAATTTCCAATTGGTTGACAAATTTTTCTTTCCTTCCTATCCTTAAAAACATCGAAGCTCATGTCCTTTCCATTCCATCTCGCACAGCAAAAGAAGAGCATTGATTCCAAAAAAATTGACCTTGAAATGCCAGCTGAATTCATTTCTCACATAAAAGGTATGCTTGCCAATATCATCGTCCTTGGGTTGGCATCGAATGAACAACGGGTTTCACCGTTTGAGTTGTTTTTGAAGCTATTGATGACATGAACCACGTACGTTGGCCTTTCTGAAACAATGCCCGTCAGTTCTGCTAGTGTCAAACTGCAAATTACAGAAAATGTTAGGACAAACAATACAAAAGAGAAGCTGGAAGCACTCATCTCTCAGTTAGAGGTGTTCCTGTTTCTTTCCTGTACACTTGGCCATATATAAAGGAAATAACCCAAAGCATTTATGATATATGGCAGACCATTATGAAGTGTTTTGACTCAATTACTGTTGTTGTGTAGTTTTAGTTTTTATCGTGGTTTTTAACTTTTCGTGACAAACCGTTTATGAGACTTTGTACTCAGTTGAATGGCTGTTAGTATAAGATTCATCTATGGTACCAATCTTTTCATTATCGTGGTAACAGCTGGTAAAATTTGGTATGCCGATAAATGTAGAAGTACTATTCTCTTTACTTTGGCTTCAAGTACTCATATCTGCCATGCAAATTAATTAATGTAGGTGTAATCTTCTCTTACTTGGGTTACAAGGGGGTAGAATTATGATAGATTATGAGAATTGATGAAATCAGTTTTAAAAATACTATAAATATTTTTTTTTATAGAATACATACTCTACTATTACGTGATGAAATCAAACCCACCTTTAAGTAAAATAACATCTGAAAAGAAAAAAACAAATATATTTAAGATTGTTGGAAGAAATCACACCAATATTACAAAAATCTTGTAATGGACATACAGAGAATTTCCTCCATCATGAAAATCAAAAGGAGAGAAAAAAGTAAATGAATCCAAACAAATTCGTAACACAAATACTTATACAAAAGAATACATAGTGATAAGCATCAAAAATAACAAAAGACTAGAAGCTCCTTCAACATATAGACTCAGTAACTATTATACTAAAGAGGATATAAGACCATTTAAATTGGAGAAGAGTAACAGTCCGTTGTGTTGTTAATGGTGAAAGTGGATGATCCATGCATCCCCTCTTACTGACCAACATCCAATTAAAGTCAAGAGCTACATTAAGGAACACAATTGTATTACATATAGAAAGTTGGTTGAGACAAACTCTTCTTGGATCGCACAAAAAGATGAAAACCCAGATAACAAGTAAAAAATAACCCAAACATCACCCTTAGACTGTACAAGCTGAACGCCAAGATAAGTGAAAGTTTGAAACAAATAGAAGTCTGAAATGGGCGAAAAGGGAAATGGAACAACTGAAGGGAATCATGGCAAGTCTTTTAATTTACTGTCTGCATATGTTAGGGAATTGAGTGCGAGAGGGCACCGTTCACAAAAATAAAAAGGGATGGAAGGCATGTTAGTGCATTTCATATTGATTGCTCAAAGGTTTCAATAAATTCCAATTCAATCTAGAAGAGGTGTATTAAGTCATCTATTGCCATGGTTAAGGGATCTAGTGCAAGTTGTAGAATCTTCATTGGGGTTGGATGGATTTCTTCTGAAGGATCATATGGGGTGGCTGAAGGTGAACAATCAGACAATTGGGATTGGTTATTACAAAATCTGCATGTAGTTATTGGATGCCACCAGGCAAGGAATATTCATCTTAGACAACCCGAAAGGCAACAAAAGTTCAATCATTGAATCATGTATTTCTGGATGTGCTATACTCAGCTTATGTTTATATTTTTTCGTAGGTAGCCTTGGGCCATAATTCGTACTTTTAGCTGTGTTGCATTTCATCTTAGCTGCAAATTTCAAATAAACCTTAAGTGCTTATAATAACCACAATCCTAATCAATAGTTGTAGCACAAACAAAACAAACATTACAGCAATCAAAATCTTCTGAAGTTTATCTGTTTATGGTTGCCCTCCATAATCCAAACCTTTTCTATTAGTGAAGAGTATTCAAAGTATTCTGCGTGTGAAGTACAACTCATTGGCATGATTCCATCTTGCTTAACTGGATTGATGGCATTGTCTCACTTTGTGTTCTCTCTCTCTCTCTCTCTATTAACAATAATGTGCATCTACATATGTATGTATATAGGTCTATCGAAAGATATATCTATATATATATATACATAAAGAGAGACCAACTAGGAGAATGTGTCTAGGGTAGAGAATCTAGAAAGAGAGAATTTAAAGAGAAAATGTACCTTGCACACTTTGCTATTGAACCTTGTAGAGAGAGCGCAAAAGATGGTTTTTGAGGGCATCTATCTTAAAAAGGTAGGGTTTTAAAAATGGCGACCATAACATTTTTTTGAAAAAGTTGTTTGGGTCAAAGAAGTTAATTTTGGAGATATTTGATTTTTTAAGCTTGATGTCAGAGCTTGTTATTCTAGATATTAATGACAGTTGGACATCTGTCAGAGCTTGTTATGCTATAAATGTAAAGGATCTTTGTGGAATGTTAGAGGGTCATTGTGTCATTTGGCCCAAGGGAAGGCGCTATATAAAATTAACTCATAGTAATATTGTTGTATTTATTTTGGAGCACTTATTATAGTTATGACAAGGGGGACAATCATAATAACCCTATAAGGCATCAATGTCTTCACAAATACATAGTTTGAGAGGCTACACAACAATACATGAATAGAAAAATAAAAGCAATACAAGAATGGTGTTTAGTACAAGATCATTAAGAAACACAGATGATTTCTAGTTTTCACTCAAGTTCTGTTATGACTTCCAACTTCTACTGAATAGATCTTCCTGGTATGATTGCATTTACCTATACTGAACTTGTTGTAGCAAAAAGATTTCAAGGCATTGCCAACTTATATTCTGCTCCAGCTAGCATTTGAACCACCAATTTCATGGAAAGGCGATTTGATGGATTCCATTGAATACACTAGAGTCCAATAATATTAAGCTTCCTTACTATCTTAGCATCTCCATCGTCCTCTTGTGTACGCGTTCCTTCCAAATGATTCATTGGAGAAGCTCATACTTTCACAAAGCTTTGAGACTAATCCCCTTGGTTGGAAGAAGCTTCAAGAGATTGCTTTAGGCATAGCCAAAGGAATCAACTATCTTCACCAGGGGTGCGAACAAAGAATCCTTCATTTTGATATTAAACCAAATAATATCTTGTTGGACCACAACTTAAATCCAATTGTCTCTGATTTTTGTTTGACCAAGTTGTGTTCAAAACAAGAAAGCAACATCTCTATAACTGCCGCTAAGAGAACAATGAGCTATATAACACCCGAAATATTATCTAGTCATATAAAACTTTTCCAACACTAGATAATATTTCAGGCTCTATGTAATCCATTGTTTCCCTAGTGTCAGTTAGAGAGACGATGCTTCTTTGGTTTGAACACTATTTTGCCAAACCAAAATTAGAGATCTTAGGATTGAAGTTGTAGTCCAACATGATATTATTTGGTTTAATATCAAAATAAAGAATTTTTTGCTCGCACCCCCGGTGAAGATATTCTATTATTTTGGTTATGCCTAAAGCAATCTCTTGAAGCTTCTTCCAACCAAGGGGATTAGTCTCAGCGCTTTGTGAAAGTATGAACTTCTCTGATGAATCATTTGGAAGGAACTCATACACAAGAGCTCGCCGAAATTCATCAGCCCAAAAGCCAACCAAATAGACCATGTTGACACTGTTCCAATTGTTGCAACTTCGTTGATGAATAATCCCCATTTCTCATTGCATTGTTGAGGACTTTCACGGCACCAAAAGTGTCCTCACAAAGCTTCCCTTTGTAAATAGTTCCATAGCCTCCTTCACCCAATCTGTCACAGAATCGATTGGTGATCCTTTTGATTTCGGCATAAGTGTATCTCATCAGCTTGCGAGTTGTGTAATCTTCCAAAAATATTTTAATTCTTATGCCGTTCTCTTTTTTCACCTTATTTGAGCTACGGACATAATAGAGTGCAGTGAGTGTTATCAGGAGAAGAAAGATTCTTAAGATTAGACCTGCACATAAACATAATGAGTCAAGTGCATTTCTAATAGATCCCTAGAATTACAACTAAAGGAGAAAAAGAGAAAAACAAAGGGCTAATCGGAATTTTAGACTAAAAGTTTTTCAAATTTTCATTTTACCGTTTCAAAGATTTAAAGTTATGCATTGCACTTTGAATTTCTTAAAATGTGTTGGGTATTTGGGTATTCACTGTTTGCTATTATAATTCTTCTCCTTCTTAGAGTGGTGCACTTTGAGGTTTCATATGTGAAGTGACTGAACTGAAAATTAAAGAAACAAAATGGTATAAGGAATAAAATACCTTTGGATGTCTTGGATTTGGCAACACATGCAATTTCACGTTGTTTGGTATGATTGGTGAGGATACAAATCTTCTCTGCGGCATGCCAGTGGCTGCACTGGGGTTTAGACCAACTCAACTGAAGCTTTTTCTCCTGTTCAAATATGCCGCAAGGAACCGATGCGACAGAGCCAATTTGGCTGCAAATATGTCAAGTAAAGTTCCTCATTGACCATTTGAGACCTCACGGCATACACTTGATAGCTGGAGTGGTCACCGAGGCAGGGAACAGGATATGCTTCATTTATGTCGTTGATTGGTCCTAAACATTGGTATAGTGCGTAATCACACAAGTCTAGATGATTGACATGGAAAGGGTAGACAAATTTAGGTGTTCAAGCTGCACAGGAAGGCAATCCTGTGGGTTATATAGGTGAATTATTTGAGATGTAAAATCAATGTTCTCGACGAATAACTTCACTGAAAAAATAAGCTCAAGAACTGTTTGGTGATTATCAAAGCCACAGGATAGCTCGAACCCTGGATAGAGGCAGCGATGTGGGCGGTGGGATAGGTTTATTAACCCAGAATGGAAAACGAATGGTTCGACTTGGGCCATGGTCACCACTACACTTGGATTTTCACTCAACTTCTCGGCCTGCAGCTTCAAAACCCACTGCAAGGCATCCTAACCCTAAGAAAAAGAATATCTGAAGAAGGGAAAGAAAGTTAGCAATATCAGTCGATGTATTACTTTCTAGTGGATGGCCATATATATATATGATGAGCACAGCTATCAGCCAGTCACCAAGAATTTCGACCTAAAAAATTAGGTGAAAATGATGCCCTACCCACTGGTGCCTTGTGGGAAACTCTCGTATTTTCTGTTAAATATATAAGAAATCCTGATAGATTCGAGGTATTTTTCGACCATTGGATATGATGGATCTGTTCAGTTGGAATTCATATACACCTTCAAGTAATTCATCAACATTCTTAGGAGTGTCCCAACCAGCCTTCCTTTCGTCCCGTAGATCCATCTCCTTGTCCATCCCCTCCGCCATTGGAATATTAAAACAGTAATATTATATCAATCAAATTTTGAGATCAAATTTAAAGTTCAAATAATATGACAACTGACATGAACTTCTTTATTTGGTGTCATATCATTTGAGCTCTAATAAAGATTCCAAATAATATGCTGCCGCGTTATTTGAGCTCCAAGTTTAGTCATAAAATTTGGTCAATAAACTTCACTCTATTTCCTTCTAGTCAAGCTCATTTGCAGATTTCCATGCACATATTTAAAAACATAACAATGCTACACATATCAACTTCCTACACAATTTTTATGCACCGACCTAACTTAGACCATTGGATTAGTAGGTCTCATAAAATTTAGTAATACTCAATGACTCTGATTGTGCCACATTAGGTGGTGTAAGAAAAGTGGTACATAAGGGTAATGTTCACAATATTATTCTTAAACATCATCCTGCAAATGGACTAAACTATAAAGAGAAAAAAAAAGTGAAATTTACCCTAAAATGAAATAAAATAAGGGCGGGGTATTCTCATCTTTTAAATCTCTTTTTCCACCCTATTTACTCATCTTACTTCAAACTATTAAGTTAACTTCATCTATACTAATTTCATTAGTTACTAAACTCACTTCATCTATATTCACTAATTAAAAACTAAATTTATTTAATTTATTTTAACCTACTATATAGGTAATGATCTAAATTTTATTTTGGTGTATTATTTCAATACAAAAATATTTTAGGAGAAGAATAAAAATTAATAATTATTTTTATGATATTAGTCAAAATATCTTAAAATACGTCAAATAATTTAAAATGGCCATATTGGAATTAATTTATGACATTCAAGGTGCAATATGGAAAAAAAAATAATTGGGATGCAAAGTGGTAATTGAAGCATATTTCGGAGTGCAAAGTACAAGAAACCCTAAAATAAAATAAGATTTTTTGCGAATGATTTTAAATTTTTTGGGATTTATCCCAAGTAATCTCATTTTTGCTGTATTTTGACCACCCTCAGATATTATAAATTAACCTTCAAATACAGTTATTTTTCGGTATTGTACACAAATTAACTTTTTGATCATGGACATTTTACTTAATTTTGGGTGCAGTATAAAATTTTATTTTTCAGTTAACACATATTTACCAAAAAAATGGGGAATGTTAGTCAACTTCATCCTGATATTTTCTTACTTTGGTTAAAGTTGGAAAAAGAATGATAGCTGTCCATTCTCATGCTCTTGGACGCAATAATTTGGTCAAATGGTTATTTTCCGTTCATGCTATATTAAATTTCAAAGTTGGATTCGTCTTGTCCGCTAAGAAGGAGCTTTTTACCAAATCTGTTGCAAAACAATTCTCATCCGTATTTCATTCAGTAGGTGTTAACTCTCGTCTATAAGTAGTTGATGCCATGGTGGTAGTAATCTCAATCACATAGTATTGACGCCTATGAACTAACATCCTATTGTTTTCAGTTTGGAGTTGTCTAACTGCTAATTTGTAGTCTTCCTCATTTATTCTTTGCATCGCCAGTGAACGTCAGTGTGGCACGGGTGTACAAAGTTCTACTAGTTCCATGTGTAATGTGTTTAATTCATTAACACTAAATGTCTACTATCGGTATAATACTTTTTTGGATCAATATATTGTTCACTTTTATAATCTTCGCCTCTTTCTTTTAACAATTACGTTCGTTTTCGCACCCAAATGACATGTTTATCACGACTATACAAAAAAGTTAGCACAAAAAACTGTAGAGATTTTGTGTTGAAGACGTCAATCGAACTGACGTTTTTAAGTTAAGGATGTCAGATGAATTGACGTGTTTAAAATGTATCTAGGTTTGAAAAACCATTTCAAAACTACCCCATTTCCAGAATTTTGTTTGTCAAACCGGCTGGGTTTGGTAAAAAACTCTGCTAGGTTCTATACAATAAAATTGAAAAGCTTACATCTGCTAAGCACTTCAAACCCAAAAGACCAAGCGATACATTTTATAAATTTTGGTAACAATTATAGTAAAGACCTAAGATTCAACCCGGTTTTCATAAGGGTTAATGGGCTTTGAGCAATTCTATTTGTACACAATGTATTGATCTAATTTGCTAATAAAATGAATTGCCTTTATTGGATTGATAGCTAACCTCATATTGCTCGGAGCCCGCTGTGACAATGATACATTAGATCAACAACTTAAATTCAAATAATATTTTTATACAATTTAAGGGTGAGATTACAGCTATGGCCTTTTGTTTGGCTGACATTCATACAAAAAGCCAAAGAAACACACACAAACAGAAACCCTACATGAAAACTGTAAGGGGTAGTAACCTCTACTAAGGATTTCGGCTTGACCTGGATTAACCATGCGGGCGACCCCCCAGTAGCCTTTACCTCTCAGTGCCCGCAGGAGCTACGTCCCACATCGACTGAGAGTCATCTCCCCCCCTCGCATATTAGCCCTTGCACTCAAAGGAGGAGGTACCCACTAGCGACCTGATCAGGTGCCTAGTGGGTACCTCCTCCTTTGAGTGCAAGGGCTTATATGCGAGGGGGGGAGATGACTCTCAGTCGATGTGGGACGTAGCTCCTGCGGGCACTGAGAGGTAAAGGCTACTGGGGGGTCGCCCGCGTGGGTTAACCCAGGTCAAGCCGAAATCCTTAGTAGAGGGTTCTACCCCTTACAGAAAGACGCCTTTTTTGTAGGGAATTTATCCACGCGTTCGGGATGTCCTCCCCCCACAGAAGGATTTCAGCTGACCTGCGCGCGTTCGGCAGTAGCCTTTACCTCTCAGTGCCCGCAGGAGTTTCGTCCCACATCGACTGAGAGTCGTCTCCCCCTCTCGCATATAAGCCCTTGCACTCAAAGGAGGAGGTACCCACTAGTGCAAGGGCTTATATGCGAGGGGGGGAGACGCCTCTCAGTCGATGTGGGACGAAGCTCCTGCGGGCACTGAGAGGTAAAGGCTACTGCCGAACGCACGCAGGTCAGCTGAAATCCTTCTGTGGGGGGAGGACATCCCGAACGCGCGGATAAATCCCCTACAAAAACCATCAAATTCTCAAATGGGTGGTGACAAAATGTGACGAAAACGGAGCAGTAATCATCCCCCATGCAGATAGGCTGGTTGGCGCCATTAAGGTTGCAAACCCCCCTATCGCAATTTTTGCACTCAACTTTAAATCATGAAAGTTCAAATCATATAGCATGACGTGGTAGATGTCTGAAGTAAAGATCTTATTATCGTCCTTAAACCGCCACGACGTCAGCACCATTTGATCTATAGTGCAAATATGCAATTACATCTTCAGCCCTCATGCGTCCAACAAAAACATAAGAGTAAGAGTGGACAACTGATAACAGTAACAAAAACATAAGAGTAGATTTTTATTTTTGATTTTATTTCAATAAATGTTATAATAGAATATGAATTTTTGTAATAAAATCTAAAATATTTGATATTCTATATTTAATTGAGTATTTTTGTTTAAAAATAACATTTTAAACTTGAGAAGTCTAATTATTACACGTCTATAAATTTCAGAAAAGCTTGGCTGTAATTTATTAATATATATACTAACGGACATTGACAGTAGGGTCTAAGTGTTATGCGCGTTTAAACTTTAAAAGTCTGTGTGTAATATTTTAAAGGTGAAGAGATCTGAATGATTAAGTGACAAATTTTAAAGGGTGTGAATATAATTCTTCCTTTAAAAAAGTAGTATACATTAGCCGTAATAACTATGATCTCAACTATGGAACTCAACAATGCTGAAAAAATATTCTAAGCAACAATGAGAGAATGGTGGGTGCACGATTCTTGCATGCTGAATAGCCATGGTAGACTACGAGATTACGATCTTTTTCCCATACTTTTATCTGCATTATCTAACTGGTAGATAGAATTCAATGCTTACCGTAATAATATTCTTTTGCTTTCTGCAACATTAAGTCTCTTTAAACAACCTAACGAAAAAAAAAAGTCTCTTCGAACAGATAATCGTTCAAATATTACAAACTTTCAAATTTCACAAATAGTCTCTCTCTCTTACTGTTTTATGTCATGAAATTATTAATGTTGTCAATTCAATCTCATCTGCCTCTGCAACACATTTACTTTACTTACACTTATTGCTTGAACGTGGAAATAACTCACCCATACATATATGTTGAAGTTTTGTGAGGGAACATCATTACCGCCAGAAAAAAAGTCTCTCTCCCCCCCCCCCCCAAAAAAAATAAATAAATAAATAAATAAATAAATAAATATATATATATATATATATATATATATATATATATATATATATATATAGCAGAGTATTATTAATCCATAGTCCATTTTTCTTTTCAGGTAATTTTGGATGCAAAGTTTTTGAGTGATAAACAATGTCTTTTTATGGGTAGCAGTGGGTCACTACTGAATAAAAATAGTCAATCAACCAAGAGCTAAGGATACATACACTTATGGGTGTCATTCTTATCGTGTCATATTATTTTTGTGTTGTTTCATTTTTGGTACGTGTTATATTTATGTCAATATTTGTGTCAATAAAAAATTATTTAATTCTACAACAATTCATACAATATTTAAAAAAAAATTGATAGAATATTATTTAAAAAAATTATAAAATAATTATTTTTTATATACAATACTCATTAAATATTTATTTTTTGTTTACATTACGCATTAATCATATTATTTGTGGCTAACCTTAATTTGATTCATTTATTTTACATGTCAGTTAATTGGGTCACTTTCGAATTTTGTGTCAAGTCAAATTCGAGTTCGTGATTAAATTGACACTCCTATATTACACCTATTCTTAAACCTCGCATTACGGAGAATATTTGAATTGGGTTACTTTAAAAAAATAATGTATGTGTCCGCAATAATTATGGTCTCAACTCAACTATAGAAATGGAATTCAACAATGCTGAAAAAATATTCTAAGCAACAATGAGAATGGTGGGTGCACGCTTCTTGCATGCTGAATAGCCATGGTAGATCGCTACACCGCGATCTTTTTCCCTTACTTTTATGCATTATCTAACTAGGAGATAGAATTAATAATGGGCTGGTTTCTTTAATGCCCTCTGTTGTAGTAGCTTTTGCATTGGGTGTGTTGTGGGGTTTCTTTAATGCCCTCTGCTGTAGTAGATAAAGTTTTTTTTTAAATATATCATTGATAATTTAATAAACTTGTTTTCTAATTAATGCCATTAACTTGACAAGGGTGTTAATGATAATTAAAATTGATGGGGTCTCGAAAATCACAACCTAAGCCCAACGTATGCGAGGTTATTGAGTCTGGTGTAAGAGTTGGTTTGGTAGATTGGACTATCTATTGAAAGAGAAAACACGGAAGGTAAGTGGTTCATCTTAGCCGATAGACCAAGGTTACATCCACTGTAATGTAGTCTCTTACTCCTTGATTTGTATATTGAAACTCCGATGTATAAAATCGGAATTCAGGCACTGGGCCCTAACAGGGGTTGGTGTTTTGCTTACAGAGCGTACAGGGTTGATCAATGTTCTCTCTAGCTCTCTCTTTCTTGTAGGGCACTGTTCTATATATATATGGGATGTTTTTTTTGTAGTTTTTGGCGGTTTCTTCTACCTATTTACTGATCTTGTGGGGACCTCCTGTCCTTGTCCTACAAAAGCCTTTTTCAGCCGGCGCCACTGCGCCTACGATTTCTAGGGCGTTATGTTTTACCATCTTCTGCGTGCAAGAAGATGTAGCTATTACTAGTTTTAGAGATGGTCCCCCTGTCCTCTGGACGCGTGGCATGGTGGGATGACTCCGAGGCGAAGATCCGATTCCTTCTCCTCGGATTGCCCTTTAGCTAGCACCTGATTGGACCACTGCCCCTCGGGTGCTCATTGGGCCTTGCCCTTTCAGCTCTTTGTCATTGGTTAATCAGAGGCGCTTTATTTTGGGTCAATGGACTTTGCCTCCAGTTCCTCATGGCTTTTTGGGCTTCGGGTTTGTTGGCAGCCCATCCCTAGAATTCTACCCTTATCAATTGCCCCCCAGCCCCTGGTCACGAGAATGATGTCATCTCTGAACTAGGGTTAAAGATGTCTTTTATGAATTCCACATTACTTCTATGTGGCAGGAATGTCCGGCAGTTGGTTTTGATATGATTTGGGCTGCGCTGGTCCTGTTAGTTATGATGGCTCGCATACGTGTCACCAGCGGGCGAGCCGAACGATGTAGGTTCCTTGGTGTGTCCTGTGGCCTGCCTGTCGCAACTTTAAATGTTTCATATAAGAGGGGGAAGACCTCTTGCCTTTCCCACTTCGCACTCCTCCTTTTTTTTAAAAAACCCTTCATAAGAGGGGTCTTGTTCCTGGCTTTTGGCAACTTAGGACTTCCATGCTCCCAATCCTCTCCTGTTTCTAGTGTCCCATTAGGTACGTCTCTCTTCCCTTCTTTCTTTTCTATTCGACCTGAATCCTTTCAACCCTCCCTAGTGGGATTTCGGGTTTCGTTTCCTGATTTGGAGATTCAACTATTTTAGGCGTCGCTCCAACAATTTCTCTTTTCTCCCACGATTTATGGACTCCTCTTCCTTAGCTAGGATATCCTTTCTTGGGGGTTGGTGCTTGATACCTTTGTTCTTGATGGACTGTGCCTTATATTTGCCTTCTCTGCACTCTAGCTTGTCAATTAAAACTGTGATAGAGAGATTTGTTGTTAATTCTTCTGAGTCAAGTTTAGAGGATCTGATTAGCGAGGAGATCGAGGAAAACACCTCAGGTTCCCTTAGAGATCGCACTTTTTCTGGCAAGGTGGCCTTTGGGTCTGCCCTTGGGGTTTCCTCTTTGGCCTCCCCCATTGAGGACCGTCCTCCTTCTCTGGCCCCCACCGCCTCTATTTAGTAGAGGGAGGGGAGGCCAAAAATGATACCATCCTCCATTTCTAGGGGTAAAATCCGCCGAGATCAATCCGATCTGACCTGTTGTGCCGAGGAGACCTCTAGTTGCCTTGATAATGACTATTTAAAGGAACTAAGGCGGGAGTATCATTTTTTCGACTTCGTGGAATTATATTCTCCTGGGGAACATGAGAGGTGCAACTCTTCTTTTTCATGGATGACTTGTTTCTTGGAATCAGCGTTCTGGGTTAGTCTTCGAATCCCCATTCATCCCTTTATCCAAAATGTCCTTGGTTTCTATAATGTTTGTCCTACACGACTTTCTCCCAATGGTTGGGGGCCTTTTAGTCAGTTTCCTTGTCCATTGGTTCAAAAGCAGAACGACTCTTCTCCCTCCATTTGAGAGATCGTTTCCCTCTTCCAGTTAAAGTTTTCTCTTTCTCTGGGCCTCTTGTACTTTTCCAAGAGGGCGAAGGTGAAGTCTCTGATTTCTGGGCTAATTTCTTCTAATAAGGGTTGAAAACCAAAGTTTTTCTTCATTAGGGGAGACTCTTGGGAGTTATTGGGGGAACCTAGCGACATTCCTCGTATCCCCCAAGTTTGTGGGGTCCCAAGGAATACGCGTAAGGCTGACTTACCGGTTGTGAGTTCCCTTTTTGTTCTTATTCTGCTGTCTGAATTAACTATTTGGCCTGATTTATAGGTTCTGTCCAACGCTCAACGAGGAAGAGATTGCTCAAGTTGCCAGGGCTGAAAGCTCTAGGGTTGTGATCATTTTTTGACTTGGTGACTAATCGAAACCTTGCCACGTACGAGCTACGGCCCTCCGTTGATCAAGCCCCAGAAGTTGCATTATCATTTGCCCCCCAGTCTGACCCCATGGATCAAGACCTAATCATGTCTATGTTCTCTGATACTAAGCAGTCATGGAAGAGGAAGAAAATGGTAAAGGGGCCATGGCCCCCCTCTAAGGAGGCATCGGTCTTTGGGCCGGCGTTCACTCCCTCGAAGCAATCGCCCGAGGACCCTCCTTCTCATGGGGATGTTGATGTGTCCACGTCTCCTCCTGAACTTTCCAAGGGCCAAACCCGCTCGGAGGGGAGTGCAATGGGCAAGCTCGGGGCCGAGGCTACCTATCTTTCTAGAAAGGCGATTTCTCAGAAGGGCGACAAGGGGGAGCTTGTCCCTCAGAAGTCTAAGGTGCAGGGGAGCAGTTTCCTTAGTGATCTTGAGGCCGCGGCTGCTGTCTTGTCCGAGTTGATTTCTACATTGGACCCCAGGGCGGCTATGCAGGTTCCCTTTAAGAGAAAAGTTCAGAATACCATCCAAGACTTGGCTGAGGTGGCTGTCATTGTTACTCATGTCTTTCTCTCAATTCTTGAATTCCCTGCCTGTTTCATGTGCTGACCTACCTCTTTGTTATACATGTTTTAATTAATTAATTAATTAATTATTATTTTTTTAGTCACTTGTCTACTTGAAGATGCTAGATTTTCACCACGAATAGGATCTCTAGAAGGCCAAAGATGCTCTCGACACCATGACGGTTAGGAAGGATAATGCTGAGGGGAAGGTGAAGATTTTGGTAAGCAAGGTCGCTGAGTTGAAGAGGATCAATTATGAACTAGTCGCCCGCTACCAGGACTTCGTAAAGCTCTTAGATACCCAAGCGAAGAACTAGGAAATCGAGCTCAAAGCCAAGGATGCCGAGCTGGTGTCTTTAAAAGCCAGAGTGTCTGATCTCTTGAAGGAAAGCGCTTCAGCCTTTGTGAAGAGGTTCCTGAACTGTTACGACCAAGTTGGTGACGTTTATCTTGACCTTGATTTGGACTTAATCTGACCACAGCTCAGTTTTGAGAAGAGATCCGAGGCGTCCAAAGAGACTGAGGCGTTTTGCGCCAAGACGGAGCCCGTGCTTGAGGTGGAAGTTGCTGGATATGGAGTTAATGGTGGTAAAGAAACTTCCCCCTGATATTGGTTGATGATGATTTCTTTTTCCCCCCCTTTTTCCTTCTTTTTTTTTTAAGGTCATGTAATTCTGTAGATGACACATTCCTGAATTTGTCAAGAGTTTTGTCACTGGCTTTCTTTTTCCTAAGAATGATGTGTATTGTGTCATTGTCTAGTCTCGAAGAGCTGGGTGTTTGGTCTTGACTATACCCTTATAAGTTTTGTTGTTGTGCTTAAGGCTTCGCTCTCCGGGGTCGAGTTGTCTTATGGCAGTTGTGATGAGTGAATTCAAGGATATTTGAGCTTTCTGAACAGATGAGCTAACCGGGTTTGTTATGGGAGGGCTGACCTGGGTGCCCGAGCTTGAACCTTGTCACGTGTCCCGCTTTGGTTTTCTAGGACTGTTTAGGTCTCTTCATCTTTCTTTTCATGTACTCCAGACGTGACGGTTTCACTTGTTTCAGATCGTGCGCCATTAAGGGAGGTAAGTGGCTTCTCGAATGTGGTGCCTTGAAGGCCCTCCCCGTTGTGCCACACGTCTCTCTCATTAAATGCGAGAGACGTTCATTAACTTCATCCCGCAAAAGCTGCGGGTGTGCGCCTGTGGGGCCTATAAATACATCCCCTAGGGAATGATTGTCTTTCTTTGGGAGCAAAAAAGAGAATCCTTGTCTCCTCTCCTTGGCATAATATCTCCCTTTCTTGATTTCTTTGCCTCTTGTTCTCATGGCCAAGGCTCTTTCTTCACCACGTGATGTTATGCGACGTCTTTTTCCTGACGTCGAAGTCAGCGAAGTTGGGGATGAAGAGGCCCAAACCCTTACTAGGTGTTTCGAGTTCCTTCCTGGGATGGTTGTGTGCCCCACCGCCTTGCGTCGGTTCCTAGTTGGGTCCGAGCTTTCCATGGGTTGGGTCCTTTCGAGCTGGAAGCAATTTTTTTAGTACCAAGTCACCTGGTTTGAAATTCCTTCCTCTTACTCACTTGTTATAAAACCTAGCCGTGTTCCTCTAGCAGTGCATCATCTCTTCTTTCGTCTAAGAGGTCGAGATTTATCAGCAGGGACCTCTTATTCTGTCCTAGATTGAAGAGTTCAGCTCTTGTAGTGGGCAAGCCGACTTCGACGGGGGCCATTGCCTCTGTCTCATACACTAGGCTGAAAGGGGTTTCGTCGGTCGTAGTTCGGACAGTTGTTTGGTAGGCCCATAGCACGGCTGGGAGGTGGTCCACCCATTGAGATTTGGATGCCTCCAACCTAGTCTTCAGGGCCAGCTTGATTGTCTTGATGGTCACCTTGGCCTGCCCATTGGATTACGGGTGAGCGGCCATTGAGAAATAGTTCTTGATTCCCAACTTGGTGTAGAAATTTGTGAATCCAGATTATCAAACTGCTTCCCATTATCTGAAACTAAGGCCCTGGGGATGCCGAAGCGGTAGATTATTGATTTCTAGATGAAGTTTTTGGCCTTTTGTGCTATAATCTTGGCTAGAGGTTCAACTTTTAGCCATTTGGAGAAATAATCCACCGTGACTATGACAAACTTGCATTACCCCTACCTCGATTGGCAGGGGCCCTAGGATGTCCAACCCCCACTGTTGAAACGGCCAAGGGCTGACCACGTGAGTGAGCAGCTCGGGCGAACAGTGGGGCAGGTTGCCATGGACCTGGCAGACCTGACATCTTTTCACTACCTCCTTGGCATCTTTAGCCATAGTTGGCCAGAAGTAGCCTTGTCGCAATGCCTTACTTGCCAATGTTTTTGCGCCAATATGGTTTCCGCACATGCCTTTGTGAATTTCTCTCAATATATAATCTGCTTCCACACCTGATACACATTTCATAAGTGGAACAAAAAATCCTCTTTTATAGAGGTTACCTTGGATTAGCATGAATCTTGTCGCTCGGGCTCTCATCTTTGAAGCTTCTTTTGGGTCATTTGGCAATACTCCATCTTGCAGGAAGGATACGATGGGATCCATACACGAGGTGCTCTCTTCGATTGGCATGGCTTGATTTTCACTGGCTTGTTCCTCCTCGAGTCGTATGCTAGGTTGAGCTAGGACCTCAACGGGTGTTTGCCTTGATAGGTCATGATCAACCACAATGGCCAACTTTGCCAGAGCATCTACTCGGGTGTTGGCATCTCGCGGTATCTAGACTAACTCAGACCGTATAAACCTCCTTAGCAAGTTGCACACTTGCACTACGTAGAGTGCCATTTTTTCCTCTTTAGCGACGTATTCCTCTTCAACTTGCCTAACTACCAGCTGTGAGTTGCTGTAGATTACGATCTGCTATGCTTCCATCGACAAGGTCAGGTTTAGCCCGGCTATGAGGGCTTCATATTTGGCTTCGTTGTTGGATGCTTGAAAATCAAATCTCAATGCGTATTTTAGGTCATATCCCTTTAGTGAGGTTAGGATGAGGCCAGCTCCACTTCCTCGGGCGTTTGATGCTCTGTCTACGTGTAATTTCCAGGTCGGGACGTCAGAGATGTCGTTCCGATTCTCTTCGTCTCCTTCCAGTAGGGAAGTGAACTCAGCAAGGAAATTCGCTAGGACTTGTCCCTTTGATTGCAATCCTGAGCTTGAACTTGATGTCAAACTCGCTAAGTTCTATTGCCCATTTCACCAGTCGACCCAAAGCTTCGGGCTTGTGCAAGACCTGCCTCATTGGTTGGTCCATTGGGACCTTTATGGTATGCACTTGAAAATATGATCTTAGTCTTCGAGCTGCTACCAAGAGGACCATCACGAGCTTCTCCATCTTTGGGTATCTTTCCTCGGCTCCTCGAAGGGCTTTGCTGCAAAAGTAAACTGGTTGTTGCACTTGTTCTTTTTCTTTACAAGGGCGGTGCTGACCGAGAAGTTTGATACGGCTAAGTAAAGTGTTAGGACCCCCCCTTCGCGAGGGCTGACCAGCACTAGTGGTGAGGCCAGGTAAGCTTTGAGGGATTGGAAAGCCTCTTTGCACTTTTTGTCCTATCGGAACGCGGCCTTTAGAACCTTGAAGAAAGGTTGACATTTGTCACTAGAACGCTAAATGAATCGATTGAGCACAACTATTCTTCCAGTCAAGTGTTGTATTTCTCGGGTGTTGATGGGAGGTTTCATTTCAATGATAGCCTTCATTTTATCGGGGTTTGCCTCGATTCCCTGACTGTTGACTATGAACCTGAGGAACTTCCTAGTCGATACTCTGAAGGCACATTTTGCCGCGTTCAACTTTATTCTGTATTGTCGCACTATATCAAATATTTCCTCGAGGTGTTGGACATGCGCCTCGGCTCAGAGTGATTTCACCAGCATGTCATCTATATACACCTCCATAGTCGAACCGAGCTTTTCTCTGAACATTCTATTAACCAATCTTTGGTAGGTGGCCCCAGTGTTCTTCAATTCAGAAGGCATTACCTGATAGCAAAAGGTCCCTTGTTCTGTATTGAACGAGGTTTTATCTTGGTCACTTGGGTCCATCCTAATTTGGTTATACCCCAAGAAAGCGTCCATAAAGCTGAGGAGCTCATGACCTGCTGTAGCATCGACTATTAAGTTGATCCGTGGTAAGGAAATTTTGTCCTTAGGGCATGCTCGGTTCAGGTCAATGAAGTTGATGCAGAGTTGCCACTTACTGTTGACCTTTTTGACGAGAACAACATTGGCTAACCAGGTTGGGTAATTGACTTCCCTGATAGCCTTGGCTCACAACAGCTTTGCCACTTCATCATTGACTGCCTTCTGCTTGTCTGGTGCGAAGCTTCTCCTTTTCTGCCGCACCGGCTTACAGTCGAGATCAATGCTAAGGTGGTGCATGATCACTGCGGGATCCATCCCTTCTATATCTTATTGTTTCCAGGCGAATGCGTCGACGTTTTCTTTCAAAAAGGCGATGAGCTTCTCCTTGAGCGGTGAGAGCAGCATGGAATCCACGAAGACTACGTGCTTTGTGTCCTTGTCCACCCGTACTAGTTCCAGCTGTTCTGTGGGGGTTAATCTGCTTTCCAGCTCGTCCCTCATATCTAAGTTTTCCAGTTGTACCGATTCCAGATCTTTTTGTCTCATGGATGCCACATAACATTCCCTGGCCAGGTGCTAGTCTCCCCTAACCACACTGATCCCATTCTTGGTGGGGAACTTCATTACCAAATGAGAAGTCAAGGGTATTGCCTTGATGATGTTGAGGGACGGTCTCACCAATAGGACGTTGTAGGCAGAGGGTGCATCCACTACCAGGAAACGGATGGTGGTTGTAGCCTAGCTGGGTTTGTCTCCTATGGTGAGCATGAGTTGGATAGATCCGACTGGTAGGACTCTTTCGCTTGAGAAACCTAGGAGGTGGGTTTTCACGGGTTCGAGTCTCGACCTCCCTATGTCGAGCTAATCAAAAGCAGATAAGAAAATGATGTTTGCCGAACTTCCATTATCGATGAGCACCCAATGTACTGCTTTGTTTGCGATGATCGCCTTTATGACCAGGGAGTCGTCATGTGGGTGTTAGCACGCCTTAAGGTCTGCGTTAAAAAAATTGATCTCTACATTTCAGCGGGTGCCTTATTGATGGCTTGGACTTCGACGAAGTCGTCTGATCGGGCTCTTTTGGCGTGTGCCTTTCTTGCCGAGCTGGACTCACTGCCTCTTGCGAATCCCCCCGAGATGACCCAAATTTTGTCGAGAGCTTCTTGGTGTTGTTGAGGGGGTGCCGCGGTAGCTCGGGCTTCTTGCCCTTGATTTTTCGGTGCTCTTCCTTCTCCTGCCACGTAGTGGCATAGGTGTCCCCTCTAGATTAGGTATTCAATTTCCTTCTTGAGTTGGATGTAGTCGTTTGTCTCATGGCCCGTGTCTTTGTGGTACTCACAGTATTTAGTGGCATCCCGCCTGCTGGGGTCGGACTTCATCTGTGACGGCCATCGGATGAATCTTTCTTTCTGAGCTTCGTAGAGGTCTTGAGCGATCGAGGTGATGAGGGGTGGTAGCCGCACTTGGGCGTATCACGACTGTAACTCCTATGGAGGGGGTCCTAGGCGATCTCGAACGTTGCCTCTCATTTTAGGAGAAGGTTCCCTCCTTCTTATCGGGGAACGGTCTCTTTTCGAGGACCGATCACGCCTTTTCTCTTTCCTGAGACTATGGTCCCTTTTCTTCTTGTCTTCTTCTATCGTCGCTGAGCTTTCTTCTAGGCGAAGAGCCTCTTCACCATTGATGTATGTCTTGGCTTTTGTCAATACCTCAGCCATAGTGGCATGTGGGTTCTTCACGATTGAGAAAAGGAGGTCCTTGGACTATACTCTGAGTCCCAACATAAAGGTGGTCAGCGCGAACTTGTCGTCCACGCTTTCCACCTTCAGAGATTCCTGGTTGAAGCGTTGCACGTAGCTTCTGAGGGACTCGTTAGGTCCCTGTTTGACGCTCAGTAGATGGTAGGAGGGTTTCCTATATGTTCTTGCTCTGATGAAGTATAACACAAATTGTATTGATAGTTCCCTGAAGGAGGAGATTGATGTTGGCTGTAGCCTGTTGAACTAGGCTATTGTCGATCTCTTTAGGGTGATGACAAAAGCTCGACAACAAATCGAGTTTGGATACCCTTGGAGTTCCATCTGATTCTTATAGGAATTCAAATGGTAAATTGGGTCTCTGGTCCCGTCGAACGCCTCTATCGACGGCATCTGAAACTTCTGGGGGAGAGGAAAATGATGGACCTCGAGAGGGAATGGTGACTCGGTTTGCTGGACCAAAGCATCCATGGTATCGGGGGCCCTTCCCTTTACCACCTCTTTCACGTTGCCCAGTTCCCGTTGGAGCTCGCAGATTTTTTGCTCCCATGTGTGATTTTCGGCCTCCAGTGGGGAATGGGGTCTGTCTTGCCGGAAGGCTGCTTTAGCCCGACTGTGGGCTTTATCTTCGTCTCGCTCTTCGGAGTGCATTCTCTGGTGGTTTTCTCTAGAGTGATTGCGCTCATGGAGCTTAGTGACTCCGTTTGGTGGGGCTTGGCGCTCTTGATGAGGGATGTCATGTTCTACTAGGAGTGGAGGGGGCTCTTGTCGAGCTGGAGGGAAATGGGGGAGCTGATGTGTTTATATCCACTCCATCATCTCCTGGTTTTGTTTTATTAGTTGCATCGTAGTTTGGTGGTAGGTGTCTGGTTCATCGAGTCGGTGGAGGTTCGCCGTTGGGGGATGGTCCACGTCATCTACCTCAAGGACTAGGAAATTCTCTGGCACGTTTTGGTGGGCTTGAAGGTTGGCGAGAGCTTTACTCATGTTCCGAGTTGAAACCATCAAGTAAATAAAAACTCAAGTAGGAAAACAATGATAACGTTTCCCACAGACGGCGCCAACTGATGGGGTCTCGGAAATCACAGCTCAAGCCCAACGTATGCGAGGTTATTAAGTCTGGTGTAAGAGTTGGTTTGGTAGATTGGACTATCTATTAAAAGTGAAAACACGGAAGGAAAGTGGTTCGCCTTAGCCGATAGACCAAAGTTACATCCACTATAATAAAGTCTCTTGCTCCTTGATTTTGTATATTGAAACTCTGATGTATACAACCGGGATTCAGGCATTGGGCCCTTACAGGGGTTGGTGTTTTGCTTACAGAGCGTATAGGGTTGATCAATGTTCTCTCTGGCTCTCTCCTTCTTGTAGGGCACTGTTCTATATACATATGGGATGCATTTTTTGTGATTTTTGACGGTTTCTTTTACCTTTTTACCGATCCTTTGGAGACCTTCTGTCCTTGTCCTGCAAAAGCCTTTTTCAGCTGGCGCCACTGCACCCACGATCTCTGGGGCGTTATGCTCCACTATCTTCTGCGTGCGGGAGGATGTAGTTATCACAGGTTTCAGAGATTGTCCCCCTGTCCTTTGGATGCGTCGCACGACGAGATGACTCCGAGGCGAAGATCCAATTTCTTCTCCTCGGATTGCCTTTTAGCTAGTATCTGATTGGCTGGGACTGGACCACTGCCCCTCAGGCATTGCCCTTTCAACTCTTTGTCATGAGTTAATTAGAGGCGTTTTATTTTGGGCCAATGGACTTTACCTCCAGTTCTTCGTGATTTTTTGGGCTTTGGACTTGTTGGCGGCCCATCCCAAAATTCTACCTTTATAAAAAGTTTAAAAAAAAAAGTCTGATTACAAATATATCCATATAAAAAGGGTATAATGGTTAGCTAACCCTTGCAGGTCCCAGTACACTGTCTTTCACAGTCGAGAAAAGGAGTACTTTAGTTTCATAATATCCATGACGTAGAAGAAGACGCCAAGTAAAAGAGGTCCAGCCTGCTGCAGAAGCACTCCATTAAAAGTAATTGTTAACCATTCCGGTGCACAGACCAAATAAAATATGACTGACTGATAAGAAACTAGCTATAATAAACCAAAATTTTTAAAAAACTCTTAATTGCGCATGCCTGTGTTTGAAAAATAGATTTGACTATAGTACTGAAATTTATTTTATTTATAAGTATTTTTATTAAATTTGTGGTTATTTTTATTACTGTTGTGGTATTTAAAAAAGTGATTAAAATAATTATCACAATAGTAGTACAAAGTACCACAAAGGTAATAATTTTTTTTTATAGAAGAAAAGTGATAAATTTACAGTGGTAATAATTTTTTAATTATAAAATGACCCACAAAAATTATAAAAATACCATTTGATGTAATAATTTTTGGAAGTATGATACTAGTTTTTTTTGGCAGTATCATAATCAAATACTTGAAAAATAGATAGGCAATTGTATGGAGAGGACAGAGAAGGAAGAGTTGATTATGAATAAGAGAGAGACAAAGTAGGTAGACAGTGTATGGAGAGACAGGTAAGGAAGTGCTGGTTATAATAAATAACAAACACTTATCGAAGAGAGACATGGGAGAGTGGAAAACTTTAGAAGTGTAGTTATAGATTGAAGTTTGATGAGTTTTTAAGTATTATATTTTATTGTTAAACAAAGTATGATCTAACTATTAATGACTACTAATAAAGGAGAGAACAGACCCTCTGTCTCTATTAAGAGTATAAATATATGCATGTAATACATTTATTTGTGTGTTTTAATTTTTTTCCAGAGAAATGTCGACGTACTCGTATTGGATACGATACTCATTGGATATTCAATGATATATATCAGATACACATCATTCGTATCCAAAAATTAATAAAAATGTGGATACTTCGCATATCCTTCTAAACATAGAACAAGATGTACAATTTTTAATTTTTAATCTATACCTCATTCTTTGGAGTTCTCATACAATATAAATCATCAACAAAATTTCATATGATTTTGAAAACACAAGTATTTTTGAATTATTATCTATTATTACATGTCAAGAGAGAGTAAAAAAAAAGTCACTTACATTTTAATCTAAAAAATAATTACTTGTAAACAAATTAACTAAGTTAAATGTAGCTATGATTCATTTAATTGGTCACACTCATTTTATGAATTTATCATAATGAGACGATATTACATCTTTCAAGGTAAAAATTCTTAATTTTACGTACTAATGTTAAAGAATTATTAAAAATTTTATATTCTAAGTTTTTAAATAATAGTAAAATATAAAATATATTTTATTATAGACATTTACTGGCTGTATCCATATCATTTTTTTAAAATTTTGTCGTATCGTTATATCCGTATCGTACCTGTGTCACGTATCCGTATCCATGTTTCCTAGAATAGACCATTACAAGAAAATATATATTTATCAGAATTTATAAGCTAATAATTATTCTTATGATCATAGTGAAAAAAAAAAAAAGAGTGGGATTATTTCCACCCCTTAAATCTCTTGTCTCGTCCCATTTAATCATTTAATCGCGTTACTTTAAACTATTAGGTTCACCCCAGTATACTTACGTCATTACTTACTAAGTTTCCCTCATTTATATTCATTTAATTAAACTATTAAATATATGTCAAAGAAACTGAAACAAAGATATTAATCGAAGTGAATATCTATATTATTTCAAGGTACTTTCAAATATTTTGATATATTTTTACTAATATCTTTAGAATGTTTTGAGGTGTTTGAAAATATTTTGACTAATATTTTAAAAATAATTATTAATTTTTAATTAATTTTTATTATGTTTCTGAAATATTTTCATACAGAAATAATACATCAAAACAAAATTTTAATCATTACTTATATAGTTGGTTAAAATAAAATTGCCAAAATTTAATTTTTAATTAGTGAATATAATCAAGATAGGTTTAATAATTAATGAGGTGAACTTAATTGTTTAAAATAAAATGATTAAATGAGATGAAAAAAGAAATTTAAGGAGTAAAAATGACCCCAAAAAAATGGTGATTTTACGATAAACTATGTGACAGTATTTCTCACTCTTTACACTAAACTCTAATATCAACACAAAACAAAATCAACTTATTTTTTGGGTGAGGTCATTCCAATAAAAAGGCGGTTCTTTCTCTATTCATGTGCGAGTAACATTGTATTAATCAAAAAATGATATATAAGACAAGAGTCCAAAGAATATGATAATTAATATGATAAGTAAATTTTTAATTTTAAATAAATATAAATGGGACCAAGTATTACTCATTACTATTACAATGCTTGATCATTTGATTTTTATTTTTTTTTATTCTATTTCTTGCAAGAACAGTTTGGTAAAATAATAACCAGGGGAGTCCGTTCTTAAGTCATCACTATTCCTCTCTGCACGCTTTCAAGACACTTCACTCTCCATCAGACACACACACACTCCTGAGAATGTTGATGAAGTACTTGAAGGTTCAAAACCAGCCATCATCTTCTGCAAGATCTAGTGTGCCGTCTGTTAAGAAATATAGGATTATTTTGTTTATTAAAAGTAGAATAGTCATTTACTTTCCCTGTTTTATTTAGCTTATATATAGTCTCTTTGTATTTAGGTTAAATTACTTCCTTGTATTCAATTGAATTATGTAGTATCAATAAAATCCTAGCCTACTCTTTTTCTTATCTCTTGTATTTCTTTAGATTGTTCAACATGATATCAGAGCAAAGTTTCATGGGACAAGGCTTAATCTCAAACATAGTTTACGCGGATCCAACTCCACGGTGATAAGGCATTTGTTCCGTTTTTGCAATGTAGTATTTGTTCCGTTTTTGCAATTTGATTTTTGTTCCGTTTTTACAATATGATATTTATTCCGTTTTTGCAATCTAGTTTTCTTTGTTTGTTGATTATGACTACTGCAAGAGACGATTCACTTCAGTCTGTGAGTGTGAGGTTAGATAAAAAAAATTATTCGTATTGGAGTTATGTGATGAGAAATTTTCTTATGGGTAAAAAGTTATGGGGATATGTTAGTGGAACTTCTGTGAAACCTAAGAATACTGATGCGGGTTACGTTGATTTGATAGACGTCTGGGAAGCAGACAATGCAAAAATTATTACTTGGATCAACAATTCTGTTGAGCATTCTATAGGTACGCAGTTGGCAAAGTATGAGACAACAAAGGAGGTTTGGGATCATCTGCAAAGGTTATTCATTCAATCAAATTTTGCAAAGCAGTATCAATTGGAGCATGACATACGAGCTCTTCAACAGAAGAATATGAATATTCAGGAGTTTTATTCTGCTATGACAGATCTTTGGGATCAATTGGCTCTTACAGAATCGGCTGAATTAAAGGCATGTGGTGCCTATATTGCTTGTAGAGAGCAGCAACGATAGGTACAAATTTTAATTGCACTTCGTAGTGATTTTGAAGGACTTAGAGGTTCAATTTTGTATCGTTCTCCACTTCTTTCTGTGATTCAATTGTTAGTGAGTTATTGGCTGAAGAGATACGTCTTAAGTCTTATTCTGACAAGAGAATTCTTTCTACTTCTGATCCTTCTGTGCTAGCAGTACTTTCTAAACCATTCTCTCATAATCAGAATAAGCCTTACACAAGGCTTGCCTTCGATGAGTGTAATTTCTGTAAGTAGAAAGGTCATTGGAAGGCTCAATGTCCTAAGTTAAGACAGCAGAATCAATCGCAGCAGCAATCTCAAGCTTGGAAGTCTAACAACCAGTCACAATCTAATGCTCTTAGACCACCTCAAGGTTACAAACCACCACAGCCTAATACTGCAGTAGTAGTTTCATCAGGTCCTTTCACCGATTCTAGTACCTTGGCTGAGCAATTTTAGAAGTTTCTCTCCTTACAACCACAAGCTATGTCTGCTTTTTCTTTAGGAGGTCAGTTGCCTCATAGTTCTCCAGGTATGTCACATTCTGTATGGGTCTTGAATTTTGGTGCTTCACATCATATGTCTCCAGATTCTTCATCTTTTGCTTCTGTATCTCCTTCATCTTCTATTCTTGTTATGACTGCTAATGGCACTCCTATGCCTTTAGCAGGAGTTGGTTCTGTTGTCACACCTCACTTGTCTCTTCCTAATGTTTATCATATTCCAAAACTCACATTAAATCTTGCTTCTGTTGGTCAGTTATGTGATTCTGAAAATTTAGTCACATTTTCCTCTTCTCCTTGTTATGTACAGGATCTGCAGTCTCAGAAGCTGATTGGGACAAGCCGTAGGAAAGGGGAACTATATATTTTGGATGAGTTAAAAGTGTCAGTTGTTGCTGCTGCTACTAGTGTTGATTTATCTTCTTTTCGTTTGAGTCCTTCTTCTTCTAGTTTTTATTTATGGCATTCTCGTTTAGGTCATGTTTCGTCTTCTCATTTGAGATTTTTGGCAACCACAGGGGCTTTAGGAAATTTGCAAACTTGTGATATTTTAGCTTTACCTTTTAATCGAAGTATTTCTATTTTTTTCTTCTCCATTTGATTTGATTCATTTTGATGTATGGAGACCTTCTCCTATTGCCAAAAAATGAGGGTCTCGATATTATGTTTCTTTTATTGATGATCATACTCGTTATTGTTGGATTTATTTAATGAAATATCGTTCTGAATTCTTTGAGATATATACAACCTTTCGAGCTCTTGTCAAAACTCAACATTTTGTTGTTATCAGATGTTTTATGTGTGATTTGGGTGGTGAATACACTTATAATAAATTTGATGAGTTGCTTGCCTTAGATGAAACTATTCACCAAACTTCGTGTATAGATACTCCTGAGCAAAATGGTGTTCCTGAAAGAAAACATAGGCACATTGTTAAAACTACTCGTTCTCTTTTGTTGTCTTCTTCTGTTCCTAGTGAGTTTTGGGGTGAAGTTGTTTTTACTGCTGTAGGTTTGATTAATACAATTCTATCTTCTCATATTTCAGGTGTTTCTTTTTTCAAAAAGTTGTATGGGTATGCCCTTGATTATTCTTCATTTAGAGTTTTTGGTTGTACTTGTTTCATTCTTCATCTTCATGTTGAATGTAACAAGTTGTCCTCTCGATCTGCTATTTGTGTCTTTCTTGGTTATGGTGAAGGTAAAAAGGAGTATCATTGTTTTGATCCAATAACTCAAAAACTTTATGTGTCTCATCATGTTATTTTTCTTGAGCATATACCTTTCTTTTCTATTCCATCAACTACTTATAGCTTGACTAGATCTGATCTTATTCATATAGATCCTTTTTCTGAGGATTCTGATAGTTTGTCATCTCAGGTTTCTAGTACTTCAAATACCAGCACTGATTATTCTACAGGTACTGACACTTTACTCTCTAGCACACCTGAAGCTACCTCCTCTCCTATAGTCCCTCAAGCTCCGTCTGAGATTATGGATCCACCTTTACGTCAATCCACACGCATTCGTAAGTCCACAAAGTGACCAGATTTTACTTATTCTTGTTATTCTTCATCTTTTACTTCCTTTTTAGCTTCTATTCATTGTCTCTCTAAGCCCTCTTCCTATAAAGAGGCAATTCTTGACCCTCTTTGGCAGCAAGCTATGGATGAGGAATTTTCTGCTTTGCATAAGACAGGTACTTGGGATTTGGTTCCTCTACCTCTTGGTAAGAGTGTTGTTGGTTGTCGTTGGGTGTATAAGATTAAGACCAATTCTGATGGATCTGTTGAGTGATGCAAAGCTAGGTTGGTTGCAAAAGGGTGCTCTTACCAGTATGGTATGGATTATGAGGAGACATTTACTCCTGTTGCAAAAATGATTACTATTCGTACTCTTATTGTAGCTGCTTCGGTTCGTCAGTGGCATATCTCTCAACTTGATGTTAAAAATGCCTTCTTGAATGGGAATCTTCAAGAAGAAGTTTATATGGCTCCCTTTCCTAGTGTTTCACATGATTCTGGGTATGTTTGCAAGCTCAAGAAAGCTTTATATGGTCTCAAACAAGCACCTCGTGCTTGGTTCGAAAATTTTTCTGTTGTGATCTCTTCCCTTGGGTTTGCATCTAGTAGTCATGATTCTGCTCTTTTTGTTAAGTGCACTGATGCAGGTCGTATCATTCTATCTTTATATGTTGATGACATAATTATTACTGGTGATGATATTAATGGTATTTCAATTTTGAAGACAGAGTTAGCTAGACAATTTGAAATGAAGGATTTGAGTTCTCTATGATATTTCTTGGGTATTGAGGTAGCCTGTTCACCCAGAGGTTATCTTCTTTCTTAGTCGAAATATGTTGCAGATATTCTTGAGCGAGCTAGACTTACTGACAATAAGACTGTAAATACTCCCATTAAGGTTAACGCAAAGTATTCTTTTTCTGATGGTTTACCTTTGTCAGATCTTACTTTATACAGTACTATTGTTGGAAGCTTGGTATATCTCACTATTACTCGTCCAGATATTGCATATGTTATTCATGTTGTTAGTCAGTTTGTTGCTTCTCCTACTACAGTTCATTGGGCAGCAGTTATTCATATTTTGAGGTATCTTCGGGGTATAGTCTTTCAGAGTCTTTTACTTCCATCCACCTTTTCCTTGGAGCTGTGTGCATACTCTAATATTGATCATGGCAGTGATCCCACAGCTCGCAAATCTGTTACTGGTTTATGTATCTTTTTGGGTGATTCTCTTATTTCTTGGAAGAGTAAGAAACAATCTATTGTTTCTCAATCTTCAACCGAAGCAGAATATCGTGCTATGACATCTACTACCAAAGAGATTGTTTGGTTATGTTGGTTACTTGCAGATATGGGAGTTTTTCTTTCTCATCTCACTCCTATGTATTGTGACAACCGGAGTTCTATTTAGATTGCTCACAACTCAGTTTTTCATGAACAAACTAAGCACATTGAGATCGATTGTCACCTTACTCGTCATCATCTCAAGCATGGCACAATTACTTTGCCCTTTGTTTCTTATTTTTTGTAGATTGCAGATTTTTTTACCAAGTTGCATTCTATTTCCCGTTTTCATTTTCTAGTTGGCAAACTCTTGATGCTTGTCGCTGCTACATTGTGAGTTTTTGGGCAGATGTTAAGAAATATAGGGTTATTTTGTTTATTAAGGGTAGAATAGTCCTTTACTTTCCCTGCCTTGTTTAGCTTATATATAGTCTCTTTGTATTTGGGTTAAATTACTTACTTGTATTCAATTGAATTATGCAGTATCAATAAAACCCTAGCCTCCTCTTTTTCATGTTAAGAAATATAGGGTTATTTTGTTTATTAAGGGTAGAATAGTCCTTTACTTTCCCTGTCTTGTTTAGTTTATATATAGTCTCTTTGTATTTAGGTTAAATTACTTCCTTGTATTCAATTGAATTATGCAGTATCAATAAAACCCTAGCCTCCTCTTTTTCTTGTCTCTTGTATTTCTTTAGATTGTTCAACACCTTCATCTCCTTCAAGATCTGGTGTGCCTTATTCTTCTCCAAATCAGCCTTCGTCTTCTCCAAATCAAGCACTTGAACAGTGGCACACGACACAACACCACATAACTAGATCTTGATCTTGAACACCAAACTTCCTTCAGTCCATCTTCTTCAAATCAATCTCTCAAAAAATATCTTCTCCAGATTGAACATTAGACTTTTTCTTCTCCCCTCTCTCCATGCAAACACACACTCACGGTAATGGAGTGTTGTTTTTTTCTCTCTCTCTCTTTGTCTACACGCGCGCCACACACAATTATAGACAATAGATTAATAAACACCCTCAACAATCAAAACACACAACACACAGGTAGGTGACTGGCTGATAGGTGCCCATCACATGTTCTTCACTTTGAAACGTAGGTAGGCACTTGAAAATTTTCATTTCATTTCGTTTAAGCTTAATACTCCCTATATATATGACCATTCACTAAAAAGTAATGCATCAAACATTGAGTTTAACAAGTTAATAATCAACAGACATGGCTAGCTTTCTTTCCCTTCTTCAAATATTCTTCTGCTTAGGGTTAGGGTGCCTTGTAGCGAGTATTGAAACGGCAGCCCAAGAAAATGGGTGCAGATCCAAGTGTAGTGACCATGGTCTAACCATTCGTTTTCCATTTTGGGTTAATAAATCCATCCACCACCCACATCGTTGCCGCTATCTAGGATTCGAGTTATCCTGTGACTTTGAGACCCACCAAACAGTTCTTGACCTTCCTTTTTCAATGAAGTTATTCATTGAGAACATTGATTTTACATCTCAAATGATTCATCTATATGACCCACAAGATTGCCTTCCGGTACAGCTTCAACACCTTAATTTGTATACCTCTCCTTTCCACTTCAGTGATCCAAACTTTTGTGATCACTCATTTTACAAATGTTTAGGACCAATCAACAATATAAATGAAGTATATTCTGTTCCTTACCTCGGTGACCACTCTGGCCATCAAGTGTATGTCGTGAGGTCTCAAATGGTCAATGAGGAATCTTACTTGACATCTTGCAAACAAATTGGCTCTGTCCCATCGGTTCCTTGCGGCATATTTGAACAGGAGAAAAAGCTTCGGTTGAGTTGGTTAAAACCACATTGCAGCCACTATGAAGCTGCAGACAAGATTTGTAGTCTCACGAATCATACCAAACAACGTGAAACAACCTATGTTACCAAATCCAAGACATCCAAAGGTATTTTATTTCTTACACCATTTTGTTTCTTTGACTTTCAGTTCAGTCACTTCACATATGAAACCTCAAAGTGCTCTACTCTAAGGAGAAGAATTATAATAGCTAACAATGAATACCCATATTGAAACTGGAAAACCCAAACACAATTTAGCTTTTGCACTACTACTGCGTCTTTTGTTTTGTGATGGGAATCCTCTCCATCAATTGAACTCTTAATACAAACACTGGAGTGTATGTAATTATTTGCTAACATGTTTTTAACGAGGTTTAAGGTACTGGCATTTCATAAGATTGCTAACCTGTTTTTCTGATTTCTCAAGGTGCTCCTTAAAATTATGGCTAATCTGCTATATATATGTCACATTCTGAAAGTTGAGAATATTCTCATTCAAAGGTACACATACAAGCCTATATAAACCTATCTTTATTTTAAAAAATGTATAGAAATTACTGTAACAAAATAGTAATTTTGCACGTATTTATTCTTGGATGAAATTGTTTTTGCTTTACCTTGTTGGCCTTAGATTAAGCTTGAAACTTGATTAATTAAAGAAACAAGAGACTAACAAGGAATATAGGGGAAACTTTGGAACTAAATTTTTCATTCCATTCCATTCTAGAAAAGTCTCTTACAAGATTTATATGGACACTCATATATTCTAGAAAAGTTTCCCACACATTTTCTAGACACACCTAAATATAGACACTCCATATATTCTAGAAAAGGCTCTTACAATATTTATCTAGACACACTCAAATAATTCTAGAGTCTTCTATCTTTGGGCCTAATTAAATACAACAAAACATGACCAAAACACACACTAACATTTTATGGCCCAATTACAAACATAACATTGTTAGCCCAAATACAAAATAACACAACAAAGTATTAACTATAACACTCCCCCTTAATGCTTTGTTGTGTGACACTCAATATTTCCTGAAAGTATTGAAACTTGTCTTTCGAAAGTGCTTAAGTGAAAATGTCCGCTACTTGATCCTCCGTTTTGCAATAGTTGAATTGAATCTCATCGTCCTCTACAATCTCCTGGATAAAGTGGTGCTTGATTGCAATGTTCTTGGTTCGGCTATGGTAGGCGGGATTCATTGTCATTGCTATCGCAGACTTGTTATTGATTAACCCTAATTAAAACATAATTTAATAGGCAAATTGTGTTAGTTGAATAAAGTTAAACTAGTCAAAATAAATCAAATTAGAATTAGTGTGTAAAGAAAGGATAATGCATTAATTGTTGTTCTTTTCAGGATTTTGTGCGTCAAACCTACAAACTACTCGGGTGCCAATTATCAAAGCTCAAAAAAAGGGGGATCAAAGAATTCAAGGCCACCTAACAAGATTTTCAAGTCCACCTAACAAGATTCAAAGCCACCTAACAAGACTTTCACCCTCCCTTGTTGCCTATAAATACCACCCCTTAGGACTTGTAAAACATTCATCTTTTGATAGTGAAAAACCCTCCAAAAGTATTATTGCTTTCCTTATTGCTTATAGCTTTCTTTAAGTATTGCTTTCTTTTATTGTATTGTTGCTTCCTTTTAATTTATTGCTTTCTTTTACTTTAAGTATTGCTTTCTTTTATTGTGTTATTGCTCTTTTACTTCAATTGTTTGAGCTTCCTTCTTCCCTTAGAGGAGTGAAACTCTTCCACTTTTCTATAGTTTTACCAAAGCCATGAAGGGTGGAACGTGATTCACTCATTCTTTGTCGAAGATCGGCTCCTTGTGTAAAATGTGTTACCTTGTAACTCCTCTACTTGGAAGGATGAGCATCACTTACTTTTCTAGTTTTAACAAAGCAATAAAGAGTGAGTAGTTTCTCATCCAATCTTTAGTAAGAGGTGGTTATCCGGAAGTTAAATTTATTCAATTCGTTTATGCTTAGCTTTAGTCTTTATTTTTTCATAATGTCTTCTCATCATATTGTTGTCTTTATTTTAAGCATGAATAACTAAATCTCTTAGTTGGCAAAACCAAGAGGAACCTCCACTTGGGTATACTATTTTAACTCATTCTCCTCCCCTCTTTCAGAGTTCAATGGTTCGGTTTGACTGGGTTGCGGGTGGATAATTTGGTGAGTCTTTGATATTCCATAGGCCTAGTCACGATTTTTGCTTAGATTCTCACCAATCTTACCTCTAGCTTCCCACGAATCAATCGTTCATTCATGCTCTATTGGAGGAGGGTTTCGAGTTGAGACGGTATTCCTATTGGAGTGACCTCTTGGATTTGCCAACATTTGTTTCTCATTTTACTAGCATCAAAACAACTTCACCAAACAAATTCCAACAATCAAAGATTTTACACTTTCTTTCTCCCAAAATCACCTCCCCTCGATTTACTTCCTTTCCCGTGGAAACGACCTTGGAATATCACCAAGTAAAACATGATCCGTGAAAGTCTCCTTGTGCTTGGGGAGCACTTTTGTTCACACATACTCACATTTGAAATCTCATTCATCCACCATTCCGTTGCCCTTTCTTTTGACATCATCCCTAGGAGAGTGATACTCCCCTTTATTTATATACTATACATGCTAAAAGGTGATGTTTATAGGTTAGAAAACAACAAGAAAATTTGTCAAGCATCTCCAAAAGTATTATTGCTTTCCTTATTGCTTATAACTTTCTTTAAGTATTGCTTTCTTTTATTGTATTCTTGCTTCCTTTTAATTTATTGCTTTCTTTTACTTTAAGTATTGCTTTCTTTTATTGTGTTATTGCTCTTTTAATTCCATTGCTTGAGCTTCCTTCTTCCCTTAGAGGAGTGAAACTCTTTCACTTTTCTAGAGCTTTACCAAAGCCGTGAAGGGTGGAACGTGATTCACTCATTCTTTGTCGAAGATCAGCTCCTTGTGTAAAATGTGTTACCTTGTAATTCCTCTACTTGGAAGGATGAGCATCACTCACTTTTCTAGTTTTAACAAAGTCATGAAGATTGAGTAGTTTCTCATCCAATCTTTAGTAAGAGGTGGTTATCCGGAAGTTAAATTTATGCAATTCGTTTATGCTTAGATTTAGTCTTTATGTTTTCATAATGTCTTCTCATCATACTGTTGTTTTTATTTTAAGCATGAATAGCTAAATCACTTAGTTGGCAAAACCAAGAGGAACCTCCACTTGGGTATACCATTTCAACTCATTCTCCTCCCTTATTTCAGAGTTCAATGGTTCAGTTTGACTGGGTTGAGGGTGGATAACTTGGTGAGTCTTTGATATTCTGTAGGCCTAGTCACGATTTATGCTTAGATACTCACCAATCTTACCCCTAACTTTCCACGAATCAATCGTTTATTCATGCTATATTGGAGGAGGGTTTCGAGTTGAGACGTTATTCCTATTGGAGTGACCTCTTGGATTTGCCAACATTTATTTCTCATTTTACTAGCATCAAAACAACTTCACCAAATAACTTCCAACAATCAAAGATTTTACACTTTCTTTCTCCCAAAATCACCTCCCCTCGGTTTACTTCTTTCCCCGTAGAAACGACCTTGGAATATCATCAAGTAAAACACGATCCGCGAAAGTCTCCTTGCGCTTCCCTGTTGTTTCCTAACCTATAAACATCACCTTTAAGCATGTATAGTATATGAATAAAGGGGAGTGTCACTCTCCTAGGGATGATGTCAAAAGAAAGGGCAACGGAATGGTGGATTAATGAGATTTCAAATGTGAGTATGTGTGAACAAAAGTGCTCCCCAAGCGCAAGGAGACTTTTGCGGATCGTATTTTACTTGGTGATATTCCAAGGTCGTTTCCACGGGGAAGGAAGTAAACTGAGGGGAGGTGATTTTGGGAGAAAGAAAGTGTAAAATCTTTGATTGTTGGAATTTGTTTGGTGAAGTTGTTTTGATGCAAGTAAAATGAGAAACAAATGTTGGCAAATCCCAGAGGTCACTCCAATAGGAATATTGTCTCAACTCGAAACCCTCCTCCAATAGAGCATAAATGAACAATTGATTCGTGGGAAGCTAGGGGTAAGATTGGTGAGTATCTAAGCATAAACCGTGACTAGGCCTACGGAATATCAAAGACTCCCCAAGTTATTCACTCTCAACCCAATCAAACCGAACCATTGAACTCTAAAAGAGGGAAGAAGAATGAGTTGAAATGGTATACCCAAGTGGAGGTTCCTCTTGGTTTTGCCAACTAAGAGATTTAGCTATTCATGCTTAAAATAAAGACAACAATATGATGAGAAGACATTATGAAAAAATAAAGACTAAAGCTAAGCATAAACGAATTGAATAAATTTAACTTCCGGATAACCACCTCTTACTAAAGATTGGATGAGAAACTACTCACTCTTCATGGCTTTGTTAAAACTAGAAAAGTAAGTGATGCTCATCCTTCCAAGTAGAGGAGTTACAAGGTAACACATTTTACACAAGGAGCCGATCTTCGACAAAGAATGAGTGAATCACGTTCCACCCTTCACGGCTTTGGTAAAGCTCTAGAAAAGTGAAAGAGTTTCACTCCTCTAAGGGAAGAAGGAAGCTCAAATAATAGAAGTAAAAGAGCAATAACACAATAAAAGAAAGCAATACTTAAAGTAAAAGAAAGCAATAAATTAAAAGGAAGCAAGAATACAATAAAAGAAAGCAATACTTAAAGAAAGCTATAAGCAATAAGGAAAGCAATAATACTTTTGGAGGGTTTTTTACTACCAAAAGATGAATGCTTTACAAGTCCTAAGGGGTGGTATTTATAGGCAACAAGGGAGGGTGAAAGTCTTGTTAGGTGGACTTGAAAAGTCTTGTTAGGTGGCTTTGAATCTTGTTAGGTGGACTTGAAAATCTTTTTAGGTGGCTTTGAATCTTGTTAGGTGGACTTGAAAATCTTGTTAGGTGGCCTTGAATTCTTTGATCCCCCTTTGTTTTGAGCTTTGAGAATTGGCACCCGAGTAGTTTGTAGCTTTAATGCAATTGGCTCCCCAGTAGTTTATAGCTTTGACGCACAAAATCCTGAAAAGAACAACAATTAATACATTATCCTTTATTCACACACTAATTTTAATTTGATTTATTTTGACTAGTTTAACTTTATTCAACTAACAAAATTTACCTATTAAATTATGCCTTAATTAGGGTTAATCACACACCCCAACCTAAATATTACTAGTCTCTAGTAATAAACAACATAACAAAATAAAATCACTTTCGTAGATAACACGATTGCATTTAGCATATGCAATAAGCCGTTAAACCCCTAGGTGATCCCTAGTGGACAAGTTTTGTCTCGTGAAGGTTTCCAGTGAAGTTACCTACAAACTCCAATTAAAATATGTGTATATGTAATATTTCTTGTCAAAATGAGTTAGCAACAGAATCATTGAGGCACACATCTCTTAATTTTTGAATTGTTTCCCGAAAACTTCTCTGTCATTGGTACTTACTCTATACAAAAATAAACACTTGTTACATTGGTATTTGGAATTCCTTGTGTAGTAGGAATGATCATTCTAGTAGCAAGAATTGTTATATAACAAACATTCTACTTTATCACCTTTCATGGATAGCTTTGATTTCTCAAATCTCTTTTAGAATGCTCTCAGCAAAAAACATTCACTCCGATTATAATGACTTGTCTCTCAAAGGGCATGTGATCAGAGGATGGTCAATCGAAGAATCACATGCACGTTAGAAAGGGAGTGAAAGTCTTAAGAAAGTAGGCTAATCATGTTCTTGGCATAATCTCATGGAAGAATATCAATGCAATTAAAGAAATACTATTTAACATACCCCAGTTTTCGGTCGACAACACACACATGCATTAGACTTGAGATCAATTAGGACTTTCTATAGGTTGTAATGTGGCCAGAGGTTAGTGGCTAATGAAATGACGTCAATGGTATTCAAAAGCTATCCCCTTTTTTAATGTAGCACACCTCTTTCTTGCTTTTCAGTCTTTTGCCTAGAAATGATATTTCTTTCTTTCAATTTTTTTTTTTCGATTCTTCATTGAACAATAGCCACCATCTTCTTTTCTGGTTTTTCTTGCCTTTCTATGTCATACCGATTTATAAGAGGGTGCAAGAAAAAATTGGATAGCAAGGTATGTTAAGTGTAATTGTTTTTTTTTATGGCTCGGTTATCATATAAGTTTTTCGAGAAAAAAAAAATCATCATTCATTGAAGGCTCAAACATGGCTAACTAGGGATATAATTTTGTAGAAGCAATGACTAAGGTTCAAAATCAACTCAAAAATGGCCTAAAATCCTTTCTCAAGTATGTGTCTGGTCGCATGCAAAGGTTCCCGTAGGATATGTCAATAGATTACTTTAGTTGCATTTAATCAAAGCAAGTTTAATGAGATTATTCAACAATTGAAAGTGAAAGAGCTTACTTGAGTAAATGTTGATTGTCTCTCAGAAAGCATCGTAAGGCTCAAAACTTACCATGGTATTCTTCGTTATCTCTACTGGTTATGTCAGGTTTTCAAAGAATGTCAGTTATATTATAATTCTATTTTTGAGTCTGGTCATTCTGTACCTTAAGATTAACAAATACCAATGTACATTTGACATTTAAGCATAGAGAAAATACCATTTTTCAAGGAAATGCAATTTTTTTTTTCACTCGAATAAAAATCAAAACTATTTACATACACATTTATCTATGAAAATTTACAAAAAGACTAAATGCACATATTGAACTTGGAAAACTATGGTGTCTTAGGATAGGTCCCTACCCACGCTACAAGTTGGCATTTTAGGACAATCCTTACTCGACCCACATTTTTATTTCAACAAAAAGACTTATAAACAAATATTTACAAAAAAAAAAAATGTCGGACCATTAACCTTCATCCCCAAAACACATTTTTCCACAGCTTTGTCATTATTAGTTAAAATTTAATCCGAGTCGTCGCTTGTGTCTATGTCATTATTAGTGACCCTTTCCACTTCTTGTGGCACATAACAGGTAAGTCCCGGACTGGTATAAGATGGCGTCTCAGAAAAATCCTTACTCTGCCCATACACTATCCAGTTTAATCGATCGGTTGCACGACCCGAAATTGGTTCAGAACACTGATTGTATTTTTTCATGTGAAAACATCTGCCACATTGTTTACAAGCACCCAGCCGTTTGGCACGACGACGTTTAGCAAAAGTACTTCTGCCACACAATGGTTTTGCTTGTGCTTCTCGGATTTCAATTTTTCTGACTACTCTTGTTTTTCTCATGATCACAGCATGCACATCAGATGAAAATGTGCACAAGACTCCCAAACTAAACCAACAAATTTTAACATCCATGCTTTCTATGCTTCAAGACTCACTATCTGGTTCTTTAACGTCTGTCAGTCACAAAGACGATTGACGTTGCATTTGATGTGATCATGAAATATAAGCAAAAATGCTGTAAAAATAATCAATCCAGAACAATCTTTTTTTTTTTTTAAAACCAGAACATTTTTTTTTTTAAAATGAAACTATAACAAACTGGAATCGTAGATCACACCCCCAACCTAAATCAAACATTGTCCCTAATGTTTCGAATTTACCAGTGTGTAGAGTTTAGAGATCAAGTTGTAGGGTAGAGATCTGTTCAACTGTCGAAACCTACAAAGAAAATACACAAATTAATTTCTCTATGCAAATCTGGGTTTTCGCTAGGACGAAAACCCTTGATTTTAAATGAAGACAGAAGAAGAAGAGTCATGTACAAATAGAGTAAACAAATGCCGAGCATGAGACAAATGACAGGGTCTTCGAGGAATATGGTCATGGGATTGTTGGGAGTTGGGTCGTGTTATATAGAATAACACAATAGAAATAAGAAGAAGAAGAAGACGAAGAAAGAGGAAAAAGCGATGGGTGTAAAGATCTGTTTAGCTGCCGAAACCAACAAACAAAACACAACAATTAACCCACTCGAGGGAGATTTGGGTTAGGCTGGAAACCCCTCACCCTAAGTGTGAGCAGAAAAAGAGCACCCATGAACAAATACAAACATATAAGGCAAATTATTAAACAAAGGACTGAGTTGTCGGTGTATATGATCATGGATTTGCATGGGTGGTTTGTTTTTACAGAGAATAGAGAGAACGACGAAGAAGAAGAAGAAGAAGAAAAGAGAAGGGAAGAGGAAGGGGAGACCAATCACTAGTGGATGGGAGAAAAAAAAAATTGAAAGCCTTATAAAGGCATCCTATTTTTTTATTTTTTATTTTTTATTTTTATTTTGAGTGTCGGCAGCCGCATATCCGTGCGGAATATTCCCACCATTTTTTTTTTAGTGTCGGCAGACGCGAATATTTGCGCAGAATATTCCCACAAACATTGGTGTAATATGCAAATAGTGCAACCTCAACCCCCCCCCCCCCCCCCAATTTGATTCATGCAGTGTTCTAAAACAAATATGATATTCAATGATGAACAGTAAAAAGATAAGAAGAGTTAGACAAAAAACACCAATATCTGCGACTAAGAAAAACAAAATTTTACGACAAAAGAACATAATTAACATGGAATAAAAAAAAATAAAGTAAGTAAATAAAAACATGTACATTAAAAAGCAGAAAAAAGAAAAACTAATTATTCCTTCATAACTTCCGGGTATACCGGATCCATCAAATTCTCCTCCACCACTTGTTCTTCAAAGCCCCCAAAAAATGGCTAAAGTCTTTGGCCATTGACTTTGAATGTCTGGTCATTTTCGGGGTTTTGAACATTCACAGCTCCGTTGGGGTAGGTCACCTTGAACAAGATAGGGGTCATCCCAACGGGATCGGAGTTTGCCTTGAAAAATGGAGAGGCGAGAATTGTATAAGAGTACTTTTTGCCCGGGCTCAAATGATTTCCTCCAATGGAGTTATCATGAAAGATTTTGGCCCTTTCTTTTGAGATTTTGGAGCTTTCATACGCATCTCGTCAAATCTCTTCCAACTCATTCAGCTCTAACTTCCTATGATCACCGGCCATTCTCAAATTAAAATTTAAAGTCTTAATGGCTCAATAGGCCTTGTGTTCCATTTCGACTAGCAGGTGGCAAATCTTTCCATAAACAAGCCGGTAGGGAGACATGCCCAAAATAATTTTAAAGGCAGTGCGGTATGCCCAGAGGGCATCGGTCAATCTATCTGACCAATCCTTCCTGTTTGGGTTAACTGTTTTTTCTAGAATGTTCTTTATCTCCCTATTGGCTTGCTCGGCTTGGTCATTTGTTTGTGGGTGATACACAGTGGATACTTTGTGAGTGACGCATATTTGAACATTAGAGATGCAAATGGCCTATTACAAAAATGTGATCCACCATCACTTATTATTGAACGAGGCATCCCAAACCTTGAAAAGATGTTCTCCTTGAGAAACTTGACTACGACTCGGTGGTCATTAGTCTTGGTCGGGATAACTTCCACCTATTTGGACACATAGTCCACTGCCAGGAGGATGTACAAATAACCAAATGACATAGGGAAAGGACCCATGAAGTCGATGCCCCAACAGTCGAATATTTCTATGACAAGTATTGGTGAAAGGGGCATCATGTTTCTTTGGGTCACACTACCCAACCGTTGGCATTTGTCGCATCCCTTACAAAATGAAACACAATCTTTGATAAGAGAGGGCCAGTAAAAACCTGATTGAAGAATTTTGGCCAAAGTCTTTTTCGCTGAGAAATGTCCACCGCAAGCTTGTGAATGACAAAATTCAAGGACATCCCGCTGTTCATTTTCAGGTACGCATCTCCTCATGATTTGGTTGGGGCAATACTTGAACAAATACGGGTTGTCGAAGTAGAAGTACTTCACATCTGTCATAAATTGTCTTCGATCTTCTGGACTCCATTGCGGTGGTGTCTGTCCTGTTGCAAGATAGTTACATATATCAGCATACCAAGGACATACAGAGTGATTGACAGCAAATGCTCATCAGGAAAAAAATCAGGGATAGGAATGTGCTCATCGGCCTCTTGTATCACAAGGGTATTTGTCAAACCCCCACCACAGAATTTTTCACCAAATCCACCTCCACAAAGTTTTTCTCAAGGACCGTCCAATCCATCCACATACCAACCTCCTCACAAAAGGAATTTGGAGGATATGATCCATTCCTTCATTCAAAGCCAAACTGCCATCAATAACAAAATGCCATAGCTATCAATGATGTAAGAGCCCAACTCACAAAGTTGACAAACTCCATAGGGGCATCTCAACAAGAAAAGGGGAAGTTCCCCGCTCAATCACAAGAGAACCCTAGGGGTCAACACCTTGTTGAGTCATCGGAACCTTCGAAAGAGAGTTGCGAGCAACTTAAAGCTGTCACCACCCTCCGCAGTTGCAAAGAAATTGACAAAACTATTTTGCCAACGGTCTCACCCAAGACCACATTGCCAAAAGAAAAAGATCTCTTGGGTGACGCCGATAAGAGTGAGGTGCGTGAAGAGAAAGAAAGAGAGGTTGTTGAGAAAGAAAAATTAATTGATGATTGTGTGTTTATTCCTCCCTTGCATGCCCCTTTCCCAGTCGTTTGAAGCCACCTGTCAAGGTGGCTAATTATGCTGATATTTTGGAAATGTTTAAGCAGGTGAAGATTAACATTCCACTCCTCGGCGCCATCAAGCAAATTCCATCATGTGCTAAGATTTTGAAGGACTTATGCACGGTGAAGAGAAAACTGAATGTCCACAAGAAAGTACTCCTCACCGAGCAAGTGAGCTCAATTTTGAGGACTAACACTCCTCCCAAATTCAAAGACCCCGATTGTCCAACCATAGCCATCACCATTGGAAATTATCGAGTGGAGCAAGCACTCCTCGATTTGGGGGCAAGTGTGAATCTTCTTCCCTACACGGTGTACCAACAGCTGCAGCTGGAGGAGTTGAAGCCCACCTCAATCACACTTCAATTGGTGGATCTTAGTATCCGTACACCAAGGGGAGTAATTGAGGATGTCTTAGTTCAAATTGATAAATTTTATTTACCTGTCGATTTCATTGTGCTTGATACACATCCTGTTGCAAACCTTAGCTCCCAAATTCCCATAATACTTGGAAGACCCTTCCTTGCTACATCTAATGCCGTGATAAAACAACATTTTTGCTTATATTTCATGATCACATCAAATGCAGCGTCAATCGTCTTTGTGACTAGCAGACGTAAAGAATCAGATAGTGAGTCTTGAAGCATAGAAAGCATGGATGTTAAAAATTTTTGGTTTAGTTTGGGAGTCTTGCGCACATTTCCATCTGATGTGCATGCTGTGATCATGAGAAAAACAAGAGGAGTTAGAAAAATTGAAATCCGAGAAGCACAAGCAAAACTATTGTGTGGCAGAAGTACTTTTGCTAAACGTCGTCGTGCCAAACGGCTGGGTACTTGTAAACAATGTGGCAGATATTTTCACATGCAAAAATACAATCAGTGTTCTGAACCAATTTCGGGTCGTGCAACCGATCGATTAAACTGGATAGTGTATGGGCAAAGTAAGAATTTTCCTGAGACGCCATCTTATACCAGTCCGGGACTTACATGTTATGTGCGACAAGAAGCGGGAAGGGTCACTAATAATGACATAGACACAAGCGACGACTCGGATTAAATTTTAACTAATAATGACAAAGCTGTGGAAAAATGTGTTTTGGGGATAAAGGTTAATGGTCCGAAATTTTTTTTTTTGTAAATATTTGTTTATAAGTCTTTTTGTTGAAATAAAAATGTGGGTCGAGTAAGGATTGTCCTAAAATGCCAACTTTTAGCATGGGTGAGGACCTATCCTGAGACACCCTAGTTTTCCAAGTTCAATATGTGCATTTAGTCTTTTTGTAAATTTTCATAGATAAATGTGTATGTAAATAGTTTTGATTTTTATTTGAGTGAAAAAAAAAACTGCATTTCCTTGAAAAATGGTATTTTATCTATGCTTAAATGTCAAATGTACATTGGTATTTGTTAATCTTAAGGTACAAAATAACTAGACTCGAAAATAGAATTATAATATAACTGACATTCTTTGAAAACCTGACATAACCAGTGGAGATAACGAAGAATATCATGGTAAGTTTTGAGCCTTACGATGCTTTCTGAGAGACAATCAACATTTACTCAAGTAAACTCTTTCACTTTCAATTGTTGAATAATCTCATTAAACTTGCTTTGATTAAATGCAACTAAAGTAATCTATTAACATATCCTACAGAGAACCTTTGCATGTGACACAGGCACATACTTGAGAAAGAATTTTAGGTCATTTTTGAGTTGATTTTGAACCTTAGTCATTGCTTCTACAAAATTATATCCCTAGTTAGCCATGTTTGAGCCTTCAATGAATGATGATTTTTTTTTCTCGAAAAACCCATATGATAACCGAGCCACAAAAAAAAAATTACACTTAACATACCTTGCTATCCAATTTTTTCTTGCACCCTATTATAAATCGGAATGACATAGAAAGGCAAGAAAAAACAGAAAAGAAGATGGTGACTACTGTTCAATGAAGAATCGAAAAAAAAAATTGAAAGAAAGAAATATCATTTCTAGGCAAAAGACTGAAAAGCAAGAAAGAGGTGTGCTACATTAAAAAGGGGGATAGCTTTTGAATACCATTGACGTCGTTTCATTAGCCACTAACCTCTGGCCACATTACAACCTATAAAAAGTCCTAATTGATCTCAAGTCTAATGCATGTGTGTGTGGTCGACCGAAAACTGGGGTATGTTAAATAGTATTTCTTTAATTGCATTGATATTCTTCCATGAGATTATGTCAAGAACATGATTAGCCTAATTTCTTAAGACTTTCACTCCCTTTCTAACTATGCATGTGATTTTTCGATTGACCATCCTCTGATCACATGCCCTTTGAGAGACAAGTCATTATAATCAGAGTGAATTTTTTTTGCTGAAAGCATTCTAAGAGAGATTTGAGAAATCAAAACTATCCATGGAAGGTGATAAAGTAGAATGTTTGTTATATAACAATTCTTGCTACTAGAATGATCATTCCTACTACACAAGGAATTCCAAATATCAATGTAACAAGTGTTTATTTTTGTATAGAGTACGTACCAATGACAGAGAAGTGTTCGGAAACAATTCAAAAATTAAGAGATGTGTGCCTCAATGATTCTGTTGCTAACTCATTTTGACAAGAAATCTTACATATACACATCTTTTAATTGGAGTTTGTAGTAGTAACTTCACTAGAAACCTTCACGAGACAAAACTCGTCTACTAGGGATCACCTAGGGGTTTAACGGCTTATTGCATATGCTAAATGCAATCGTGTTATCTACGAAAATGATTTTATTTTTTTATGTTGTTTATTACTAGGGACTAGTAATATTTAGGTTGGGGGTGTGATTAACCCTAATTAAGGCATAATTTAATAGGTAAATTATGTTAGTTGAATAAAGTTAAACTAGTCAAAATAAATCAAATTAGAATTAGAGTGTGAATAAAGGATAATGCATTAATTGTTGTTCTTTTCAGGATTTTGTGCGTCAAAGCTACAAACTACTGGGGAGCCAATTGCATTAAAGCTACAAACTACTCGGGTGCCAATTATCAAAGCTCAAAATAAAGGGGGATCAAAGAATTCAAGGCCACCTAACAAGATTTTCAAGTCCACCTAACAAGATTCAAAGCCACCTAACAAGACTTTTCAAATCCACCTAACAAGACTTTCACCCTCCCTTGTTGCCTATAAATACCACCCCTTAGGACTTGTAAAACATTCATCTTTTGGTAGGGGAAAACCCTCCAAAAGTATTATTACTTTCCTTATTGCTTATAGCTTTCTTTAAGTATTGTTTTCTTTTATTGTATTCTTGCTTCCTTTTAATTTATTGCTTTCTTTTACTTTAAGTATTGCTTTCTTTTATTGTGTTATTGCTCTTTTACTTCATTGCTTGAGCTTCCTTCTTCCCTTAGAAGAGTGAAACTCTTCCACTTTTTTAGAGCTTTACCAAAGCCGTAAAGTGTGGAACGTGATTCACTCATTCTTTGTCGAAGATCGGCTCCTTGTGTAAAATGTGTTACCTTGTAACTCCTCTACTTGGAAGGATGAGCATCACTCACTTTTCTAGTTTTAACAAAGTCATGAAGAGTGAGTAGTTTCTCATCCAATCTTTAGTAAGAGGTGGTTATCCGGAAGTTAAATTTATGCAATTCGTTTATGCTTAGCTTTAGTCTTTATTTTTTCATAATGTCTTCTCATCATATTGTTGTCTTTATTTTAAGCATGAATAGCTAAATCTCTTAGTTGGCAAAACCAAGAGGAACCTCCACTTGGGTATACCATTTCAACTCATTCTCCTCCCTTCTTTCAGAGTTCAATGGTTCGGTTTGACTAGGTTGAGGGTGGATAACTTGGTGAGTCTTTGATATTCCATAGGCCTAGTCACGGTTTATGCTTAGATACTCACCAATCTTACCCCTAGCTTCCCACGAATCAATCGTTCATTCATGCTCTATTGGAGGAGGGTTTCGAGTTGAGACGGTGTTCCTATTGGAGTGACCTCTTGGATTTGCCAACATTTGTTTCTCATTTTACTAGCATAAAAACAACTTCACCAAACAACTTCACCAAACAACTTCCAACAATCAAAGATTTTACACTTTCTTTCTCCCAAAATCACCTCCCCCTCGGGTTACTTCCTTCCCTGTGAAAACGACCTTGGAATATCACAAAGTAAAACACGATCCGCGAAAGTCTCCTTGCGATTGGGGAGCACTTTTGTTCACACATACTCACATTTGAAATCTCATTCATCCACCATTCCGTTGCCCTTTCTTTTGACATCATCCCTAGGAGAGTGACACTCCACTTTATTCATATACTATAAATGCTAAAAGGTGATGTTTATAGGTTAGGAAACAACAAGGAAATTTGTCAAGTAGTTATCACACAAAATTGAAGTAGAATCTCCTTGCTTCTCACTAACATCTTCCAAGATTCTCCTCAGCCATATTGCTTGTGATGTTGCCAATGATGCCGAAACATATTTGGCCTTGGCGGATGATTGTGCTACCGTTTGTTGCTTCTTAGATGTTCATGAAAGGACACCCAAGCCAAGAGAAAATGCATAACCGGAAGTGCTTTTCATATCATCTACACACCCAGACCAATCACTATCACAAAATCCAATCAACTTTGCATCCACATTTTCCTCAAACAAAATTCCATAATCAAGGTACCTTTGATGTATCTCAAAATTCTTTTTGCCGCCCCAAAATGAGTTTGACTTGGACTATGCATAAACCGAGATAATAAACTTGTAGCAAACATAATGTCCGGCCTTGTAGCCGTCAAATATAACAAACTTCCAACCAAACTTCTATAAAGAGAAGCATCAACATCTTTACTTCCATCTTCTTTTGTCAACTTTTCATTCACCACCAAAGGTGTAGCAACCGACTTGCAATTCACCATATTTCATTTTCATATTTTCAAAATCTCTTCTCAAAGATTGAAGTTTAATTGCTCTTACCTTCAAGTTGCCCTGATACTCCTTTTGAAGAATAGCCCAAGCATCCTTTGCCTTGGTCTCGTTGATGATCCTTGGAAAAATTTTGTCTGAAACTCCTTGTTGAATCATTGAGAGAGCTCTTGCATCCTTGCTGTTATGTACTTTCAATGCTTGCTTTTGAGCATCCGTCAAAGAATCGACATCTTTAGGGTCATCATACCCCTCTTCAACATACTCCCACAAATTATTTGAGATAAGTTAGGTCTTCATTTTCACACACCAAAAATCATAATTCTCACCGTCAAATTGTGGAAACGGAGGTGGTTGAATTCCAAAACTTTGATTACTTGAACCTGCCATGTTCTTCGGCACCGGGTTTGTTTTCCAGAACTAAATCTTCACGTCCAGTTGTTGTCGTCAAACCGAGCTCTGATACCACTCTGTTGGCCTTAGATTAGGCTTGAATCTTGATTAATTAAAGAAACAAAAGACTAACAAGGAATATAGGGGAAACTTTGGAACTAAATTTTTCATTCCATTCCATTCTAGAAAAGTCTCTTACAAGATTTATATGGACACTCATATATTCTAGGAAATTCTTCCACACATTTTCTAGACACACCTAAATATAGACATTCCATTTATTCTAGAAAAAACTCTTACAATCTTTATCTAGACACACCCAAATAATTCTAGAGCCTTCAATCTTTGGGCCTAATTAATACAACAAAACATGACCAAAACACATACTAACATTTTATGACCCAATTACAAACATAACATTTTTAGCCCAAATACAAAATAACACAACAAAGTATTAACTTTAACATACCTCTTGAGAAATTACTTTTGGATTAAAAAGAGTTGTCTTAAGGGTAGATTATTTGTTGGTTGTGAAAACCCTCGCAAGTTCTTGAAAGTTAGTATCCTAAATTCATATTCCTACAAGTGTGCCCAAATCACCAAGCAATATACCCATGCGATGCTACAGGTAAAGGCATCTACTTGACACATAGAAATACTATATGTTCTCAGAGATAACTATAAAATGAGTTAAGTAAACCTATGAAGATATGATAGAAACCCATCCAAGAGGAATAAGCATATACCACACTATTCAAAATATTTTTGCATAGCCAGCCATTGTTCAACAAGCCTCTGATACTATATTCAAAAACTTTCTCCATTCTTCTCTCACCACCCCAAAACTTTTTTTAAAAAAAAAGGTCCTCCAAAAAACTGGATGTATGGACTTCGCTTCTGACTGGACAGGTTTGAGCTCTTTGTTTTTTTGGTTTGAACTCTATTTGCATGAATATGGGGCTTTTGACTCTTAAATACTTAAATATAAGGAATCAGAAAGTTGATAAATGACTTTATTTTCTCTTTATCATTCATACATATCCACTAATTTATTATAATGAACTATTTTATTCCACTACAAGAAAATGGGTTTTTTGCATCAGCAATTTGCCGACTCAAAAGATCAATTAGCGATGCAAAAGATTTTGCACTGGCAATTAACCATCACAAAAGCCTTTTGGGATGACAACGTGATCTTTTGAGTTGGCAAACTGGGGGTGGCAAGCAATAGGCGATGCAAAAGATTTTGCATTGACAATTAACCGTCACAAAAGCTTTTGCATCAGCAAAACCTAATGCAAATGTGTTGTCGCAAAAAAATCTTAGGTCTGACATTTTTTGTTTGCGTCAGCAATTTTTTGTCACAAAAAAACTCATTTGCGATGGTTTAAATCTGTCGCAAAAGGTATTATTAGTCATAGTTGGAAGCCATTGCAAAAAACCCCATTTACAACGGTTATAATCTGTCATAAAAGATACTATTAATTACAGTAGGAAACCGTTTTTGCAAACTTATTTACAACAGTTTTAATCCATCGCAAAAGATATTATTAGCCACAATATGGGACAGTCTCAACAAACCCATTTACGATGGTTTTTGACCGTTGCAAAAGATATAATTTGTCACGGCAGAAGGCTGACGCAAAAAAAATGATATTACTCTTTTGACGCTATATGCGTCAGCAACTTGCTTTCATAAATAATTTTTTTTTTAAAACCTAATTCTCTTTTTCACATTTTTCTCTACACCTGTTTACATATCTAATACATTACTCATAACATCATTTAATTAAAATAATAAGGCACATCTTTAAAAAAAATAGCTAAATTTAAAAATAAAAATATGTTCAACATAAGTAAATAGCATCTAAAATTTTAAAAATAAAATATTCCAAACTATGTAATGAAAGTGTCAATGCATAATAAAAAGATTTAGTCTCTCAATGCACCATTTGCTCTATAATCATGCACAATGTGTACTCTCTACCCATCTGTCATCCACTTTCTACACTATCTATCCATTTGATAACCCCAGCAACAGATACGATTTGTGTTATTATTGTCAAAAATATGTTTGGTTGCTAATTATATACATAGTAACTAAGAAATATACATCACTAAAAGGCCAAGCAACACTTTTTCCCACTGCCTGCCCAACAGTAATTACAGCAGGAAAAGGTTTTATCAAATAAGTATTAGGCACTATTGCTTCCTCAACATATATGTTCGAAAAATCAGGTCTCAATGGTACTCCCTTTACTTCTTTTGATGGGTCCACACTAAGAAGGATCCCCTTCACCACTACTTGCCTTGATAAATGGGAATTAAGCAGGTCTACTTTTGTATGAACCTACAACCACAAGTGTTAACAACTTTTAGAAGCCAAAACAAATACAATTGAAAAAGAAAATTACAATTGTAAATCTATGTACCACACATTGTCATACACTATGTTTACCATACACATGCACTTACCTCAGCATTGTTCAGACCTAGTGCATGCTTTCTCTTTTCCGCCCTAACTACACGTGTCTACAAAAAAAAAAAACCAGGAAACACTACATTAGTCAGTATAAATAGTAATGTCACAACTACATTAGTTAGTATTCTAGTTTTTAGTTGAATTTTCTACAAACCTCTTCAAAAGGTCGTGGGCATGGTGAGGGTGTTGGTAACTCGTGTTGAACCTGTGTAGATGGTGTACGTCCATCTTCATGTGGCTCTTTGAGTGACCTATGAGTACTAGATGCATGTGGAACCTACAACATTTTTAGGACATATTAAACTACACATTTTGGAAATTGATAAGTTATTGAAACAATAATATCAAATGTTCACTGTACTCCACCGATCCAACCCTAGATTATCCACCCTCCTCCTGGTGAGAACGTATCAAATCAAGTTGTTGACGCATATCATTAATCTCCTCTCGAAACTCTTATCTTAACTCTTCTCGTAGCTGTTAATTCATCCTCTTTCTTTCCAAGTCTGTAGATACTTGAGATGAAGTGGAGACTTGGTCGTATACATCACTCCGCACGAATCCTACACCATAAGTCCGCACATAGCCATGACCATCCTCTCCAACTACGTCATGGAATACCCTGTCCCAAATATCTGGAGTCTGCTCCATCTCTAGCACCTCAGAGAGTCATTGTATGAATTCCTCCTACCATGTTTCAACATGAGTATATCCAGTTAAGTTACAATAGAATCGTACTAGAAATTTGTACATACCATATTACCTACCGGCTCCTCGTCACAAGGAGCGCCATTCTTTGTACGTGTTTTGATGAACACATTTATTTTGTCTATATTCTCTCCATTATTTTTCATCTGAATTCTCAATTAAAAATACATATTTCAATTGTATTGAAATAGAAAAAACAACAACATGTCAATAATTATTATTTTTCATAACAACTTACATCCATCCGAACATTAGCAAAGGGTGTTCGCCCTGTCCTATGTGTCGGGCCTCGCAATGCACGATTCTTAGAATTTCGCTTCGATATTACCTATAACATTAATAATATAAAAATAAATTTTACTATTTCAATATATGTCAATAATAAAAACTAATATGTGCACAAACTTTTGCTTCATTAGTACCCCAATATTGCAAAAGTGTACGTCATTGCTCAGGTACCACCTGATCAGGGACTCTTGACAAACGCTCCTCGTCTGTAGTAGCACTATCATAGTACTGCACCTTTAGCTTAGCTTTTCAATCCTTCCAAATCTTTTCACAAATCTTCAAGCAGACCTTTCTAAACTCTGGAGGTGCATTAGTGTTATCCTAGCATCACGATTCCACCCCAAATTGGAACAAAATACAATGTCAAGTGACTTGTTTATAAGAGAGAATTTTTAAATAAAATATATGATACTAATTTGCAATATGAAAGTCATTGCATGAAGCACATAACAGTTGATAATTTGGATTGTTACATACAACTAAAAAAATTCATTTAGTGATGAAAGTACAATTCATTAACCTGCACCTCTTTCCACAACCAATCTTTTGTATCTTTAGATATATATCTCCAAGAAAGATAGTTGAGTGGGAATCGATGACCATTGCAAAACAAAATGCCCAATTCTGACTTGAACTCGATAGTTGATGGTCCAATTGGTTGTCGCTTATGATTAAATTGAAGTTCCATCTTTTTATTAGTACCCCAAGTCCTACCACCCACTACTGGTTTTCGATGCTTGGTGATTGCAGATGAGTCACTTCTACCATTACCTATTTATAATTTGATGGGAACATAAAAAATAATAAGGTAATATCCATCCATTTAATGAAAATTTACAAATAGATAAATTGTAAACATACCTTTCCCATTTGATTGGGTAGGAGCTTTATTAGCGGCCTAACCAGTAGGCTATGATGAATGTGCTATGATGGGTTCTCTAACTCGTGTAAGTCGGGGGAGCTGCATTGGTGGTGGGATAGGATTAACAAATGATGTAGGCTGGGTGTCAAAGTTTTGCAACACATCTGCCATGGTCATATGACATACCTTCCTCTTTGATTGCATGATAAATCTGTCTTTATATAACATCATCATAGTTGTTGAATACAAAATAATCATAAGTAATTTTTGTGCAAAAAATTAATACGCAATCATAACATCTCAATAACATACTAATATAAGTAAAGATATAAAACAATAGCAATGTATCTAAACACAACTACTAACTCAAATGAAAAATATAACATCAATGGCATGTTAATAAATATTCAACTATTATCAAGGTCATCCATGTCATCTTCCTCCATCACAACAACATCTGAGTCAACAGTTACTCTTTCTACTCCTTGTCTCACCCAACCAACATCCTCATCGCGGAGCACCATATCTTCATTCAATTGTTGACTGTTAAATGCCTTAACATGTGGGTCTTTATGCTGCATGTCAAATAAATCTCTCGGGGACATCTTCACAGCAACATGTCATTCAGGTTCCACATGTCGTATACCAAATTTGCTCTGCTTGGGACACCAAGATAAATGGTTCATCAATCAATCGATCAACGCTATACAACAAATTGTTGAAGTTCACCAACGTGAATCTATATTCTTCTTCTTTCTTTCCAAATTGTTATCAACTCAATCACACTTAAATAAAACATATTTCACGTCATTAGCATACCGAACTTCAACAATGTCTGTTAATCCTCCATAGTAGGATACAGCCCCTACACGAGGGTTTTTGTCTTTTCGACTGGCATAACTCACAATACTCGCCTTTAAAGTAACACCACTATTTGGTGTACTTCGGCATTTATCCACACTGTTGATGCGAAAATGAAATCCGTTCATAATATATGAATTAAATCTCCTTGCTGTGTGATGAGGACCTTTAGCTAATGTATTGATTTCATCTGCAAACTGGACGCTATCTGACCTTCGCAAAGTTTGAACCTATTTTTAATATATTAACAAAGCATTAACAATAAAAGTTATACATATGCACGTTAACAAATGTGGTGTATAATTTATTATATGTGATACATACATGCTCGGTAAACCATGTGAAAAATGTTTCATTGTGTACACGACGGATGTTATGGTCCTCTGCATGCGGCATTTGGCACTGAAGGACTCTAAGGTG